>JABUIW010000032.1:843598-859710 GCA_013363375.1 Menidia beryllina | reverse complement strand
ACACACACACACACACACACACACACACACACACACACACACACACAGATCACAGATACTCTCCTGGTAGTGGCCCCTGTGACACTGCTTAAATATTAATGACCTGATTCTTTCTCATTAATAATAGCTGCAGTGCTGATTGCTCTGTGAATACCATTTTTTGTGCATTAGTGTCACTGTTTGTGTAGATGAAACCATGTTTAATTATGTGAAAAGGACAGAATATTTAGGGGCGATATATAATGATAAATCATGTGTCACTTTGTTAAACTATTTGGGGGTTTACGTATGTGAGTAGGACAACATGAGAACACGAGAGTGGATGAAGGGCTCTATGGATAGTACAAACTCTCAAGCATAAACTAGTGTGAACAATAATTAAACATGGATCGACGACACACATATGATGGTAATTGCTTGAAAATACATTTGTGGATGACACAGACAAGCTTTTGCTCAATCAAGCTATGCGTGAGCTGTGTGAAAAAGCAGCTAGGTGAAGCTTGCTCAGCAACACACCCATACACACACTTACCAGGAGCAAAGGAGAACAAGGTCACTAACAGTATCTGTGTTTGTAAAGAAGAACTTTACATAGCATTAACTACAAATGTAAATAGAGAGAAATGGAGGCTGCAGAAGTGCTACGGAATGAGCAGTGTGTCCTTTAGTATCGATGAGTCGGGGCATTACGGCAGCCAACATCAACGTAAATCAACCTAAAAGTGAGGTACTCACTGATTACAACCATCTATCAACCCGGAAAACGCCTTATGTTTTTTGCATAGCTTCATATTATTCTCTCTTTGGTATCAAGTGTCATATAATGCTTGACATTTAAACGCACATCTGTTTGTTTCTGTGCGTGTGTGTTTTTGTGGAAAACCAATCTTTCAGAATTCAGACTTTTCATTTCCCTGATGAATGAGTAGAAAGTGCATTGAGACAGGGAGCCGGGCTGAAAAAGAGAAGTTAAGAAACAGAGACAAGGTAATCAGCGTTTCGGCTTCTAAACTGCACTGTAGTAAAAAGACAACTGAGTCTGCCTACAGATTGAGGAGGCACCGCTACCCAAATCCCTCACTAACGTATACAAACACAAAGAGTTATCTCGGTGGGCTTCATTATCCTGCCTTTGTCTGCCTTTTCTGATCTGTGTGCTCATCTACTCCCACCTGACCCCGCTCTGCTCCATCACTCAAGCAGACGGTATGATTTCAGCACCCAACCTGCTGTCCAGCCACTCCTGGGTCTCTCCCCCACGGTCCTCTGGACCTGCTTGTCGTTACCGACAATATCTATCTACGCCACATAGAAATCATCTTATTAGGGCTGTGCTAATGTCTGCCCTGAATTCCTGGGACACCTCGCCTGCCCCTATTTTAATTGGCTGACTATATTAATATTTCATTCATTTGAATAGTGCACATCACTCTTTCCTTTGCTGACTTTGAACCTGCTGGGGGCTGCTCACTATGTCAGATTGGACAGATGGATGTTGATGAGGGAAACTGATTTCCACACTGAGAATCCCCAATAGTGCTGTGGATTTTATCGAGTGTCAAGCAAGGATTAAGTTATGATTTGTGAGTGAAGTTAAGAAATATTCAAATCTTCATTGCTCAGGCAAAGTCCGAACCAGATTAATATGAAATATCTTGGAGCACCATGGTGATATAAATCATCATATTAATAAGCCTGTAGATACAACTGTTTACAGAGCTTTAGAGTAAAACTAATGAAACTACAAAGCACAGGCAGACTTTAAAAAGATATCAAAGCTTCGAGCTGGCTTTTCTGTTTGTCAAAAATATCTTTACGAAAAAGAAGTAAGGGGAGTCAAGACAGGATCTGTGAAATCATAGAAACTTAAAGATAAAATACACATTTTGCAGATTAAAAAGTGAAAGCTCTACATGTCTACAAAGGACTCACAAAATGTACTTACGAGCCCTCAGACAGAGACCTAGAGTTATGTTTAGCAACATTTGAATTAGGATGAGTACCTTGATGAGTGGTAGTGGAAACCAGAACAAAGTAAGGCTCCCAAAGGAGATGTAATTATAATAGTATTTCTTTATTATATAAAATGGTTTGTAAGTAATAAATGACTAAAATGTCAGTTTCACAATCCTGCAAATTAAATAGAATTAAATCCTCCAAGAAGAGATGGAAACTGTTGGTGTTTTGGAAGAGGACGATAGAAGCTCATAGGAAGTGAACACGATTCAGATAGTCAGTGAAACTCCATCTGTTCCTGACGGCCATCCTGAAGGTCATTCTCAAACTGAGAACTGTTTTCCTTTCATGTGTTGTGAGGTGAGCTTGTTGCTAACTAAGGAAGGTACGGATGCAAACATGTGCATACAAGCTCACAGACTCAAACCCACCAGCCCCAGGGCTAGCTCCAGGACTGAAGGCAGGATGGGGCTGGATGGAGCAAAGGGAAAACACATGGAGCGGAATGAGTAGGGGAGGCTGACAGAGAAAAAATGAGCAGTATGATTTAATCTAACACAGTTCATTTGGTTAGAATTTGATTCTAATAAAGTCTAATAAAGTCCTTGTTGTGTCATTACTTCAAACATTATTTTCCTTTCTCTGACAGTTTGTGGGATTTTGAGCAATTTTAGATTGATAGTAGAAAAGGTGACTTCTTTAGCTGCACATTAAAATCCAAGAAATAAATTTAAACAGAGTCTGTGTCGAGGCATCTTAACCTGTTCCAGAACATTATGTTCAGTTTGTGTATATATTAGGTTCACAGTTATGGAAATATTGCCTATTGTTGAGGTGGCATGAAGATTTTACAAACTAAATGACATACACTATATTGCCAAAAGTATTTGCTCACCTGCCTTGACTCACATATGAGCTTAAGTGACATCCCGTTCCTAATCCATAGGGTTCAATATGACGTCGGTCCACCCTTTGCAGCTAGAACAGCTTCAACTCTTCTGGGAAGGCTGTCCACAAGGTTTAGGAGTGTGTTTATGGGAATTTTTGACCATTCTTCCAGAAGCGCATTTGTGAGGTCGCACACTGATGTTGGACGAGAAGGCCTGGCTCTCAGTCTCCGCTCTAATTCATCCCAAAGGTGTTCTATCGGGTTGAGGTCAGGACTCTGTGCAGGCCAGTCAAGTTCATCCACACCAGACTCTGTCATCCATGTCTTTATGGACCTTGCTTTGTGCACTGGTGCACAGTCATGTTTGAAGAGGAAGGGGCCAGCTCCAAACTGTTCCCACAAAGTTGGGAGCATGGAATTGTCCAAAATGTCTTGGTATGCTGAAGCATTCAGAGTTCCTTTCACTGGAACTAAGGGGCCAAGCCCAGCTCCTGAAAAACAACCCCACACCATAATCCCCCCTCCACCAAACTTTACACTTGGCACAATGCAGTCAGACAAGTACCGTTCTCCTGGCAACCGCCAAACCCAGACCCGTCCATCAGATTGCCAGATGGAGAAGCGCGATTCGTCACTCCAGAGAACGCGTCTCCACTGCTCTAGAGTCCAGTGGCGGCGTGCTTTACACCACCGCATCCGACGCTTTGCATTGCACTTGGTGATGTATGGCTTGGATGCAGCTGCTCGACCATGGAAACCCATTCCATGAAGCTCTCTGCGCACTGTTCTTGAGCTAATCTGAAGGCCACATGAAGTTTGGAGGTCTGTAGTGATTGACTCTGCAGAAAGTTGGCGACCTCTTCGCACTATGCGCGTCAGCATCCGCTGGCCCCGCTCCGTCAGTTTACGTGGCCTACCACTTCGTGGCTGAGTTGCTGTCGTTCCCAAACACTTCCATTTTCTTATAATACAGCTGACAGTTGACTGTGGAATATTTAGGAGCGAGGAAATTTCACGACTGGATTTGTTGCACAGGTGGCATCCTATCACAGTTCCACGCTGGAATTCACTGAGCTCCTGAGAGCGACCCATTCTTTCACAAATGTTTGTAAAAACAGTCTGCATGCCTAGGTGCTTGAATTTATACACCTGTGGCCATGGAAGTGATTGGAACACCTGATTCCGATAATTTGGATGGGTGAGCAAATACTTTTGGCAATATAGTGTATGTTTTAATTGCACCCACAGGCAATATTCTGTAGTGTTCGACCTGTTTAGTTTTACCAGATGCAAAAGTATTGGTACTTGATGTCTATCTGACTTGTGAGAAAAAATGCCAAACAGTGCTGTTGTATTTTTTCATTTAAAATCAAACAGACTTTGACAGACATAACATTACATATTAATGGTCTACATCTTTATGCTTACAAGGAGGCTGCTTCATGAAAAAAATCATGGAGTGTTCTTAATATTGAAAGATATAAAATTGTGTTTTTGTACCAAAAAGGTCATTCCGAATGACATTTTCGAAAGTAAAAAGGCTCATATGAAGGGTTTCCCTATAAAAAATTGCTGAAGCTTGTGTAGAGTCCAAGAAATGGATGAACCACATCTGAAAGTGATGTCCTTGTAAATAGTAAAAAAGAACACCCAAAACCTTTAACAGGACCTGTGGGAGGAATCTGGTCCTGAGGCTGTGGTTCTGAATGACCACATGTTTATGAAAACATCATCAGAAATGGTCTCCATGGAGGTGTGACTGTGAAGAAGCCATTCTTAAGTATAAAATACCAGAAGAGAATAGGCTGAGGTAGGGCAATTGACACATGATCAGGATTAAGTGCACAGTGGTTAGAGCTGTTGGCTCTGAGCAAGACTGCCTTTGCTTTGAATCCCAGCTAGTGACTGTGTGGAGTTCTCCCTGAGCATTTGTAGGTTCTCTCTGGGTACTTTGGCTTCCTCCCCCATAATACATGCATGTTGAGTTTACTGATGACACTAAATTGACTCATGGAGGACACATAGTCGTTTGCCTCTGCTCTGGCCCTGTAATGGACTAACAACCCGTCTAGGGTGTGCCCAGCCTCTCATTAAGAGAAAATACTCAAAATTGTAATCGCAATGGACTTTATTTGGTATCTTTTATGGTAAAAATAGGCGCTCCAAGGGCCCTTAGCATAGGTGGGATTGTAATTTGGCAACTCTTTTGCAGCCAAGAGTTTGTGCGCAGACATGCGTGAATGTAAATCATAGCTGCTCCTGCGGCCTTTAACACCCATCTGTCTTCCATCAGCTCAGCTCTGTACTGCTGGCGTCTCAATCAGCTGGCATAATGTTGCACACATACACACACACACAAAATGCTGACTTTTTTTTCTGTTTCTCATCTTTTCTCACAAACACATGCAAATACATGCACAAAAGAGTTTGACAATGTGCCACAACAAGTATGAGTGCCAAAGAAAAACACACACGGTGTCCCCACAGTGTTGCCTGATTAACGACATGGTTTGTTCTCTTCCTCAGGCATGGGCCAATCAGGCATGAGGACACAAATCTCTCCCCGCTGGTGATGCTGAAGGCCACCGGCCACTATTTATTGGCAATCTCAACCCTAACTACCCAGACAGGGAGAGAGACACGCTTGCCAAAGGCAGACAACACCATCGCATCTGCCTCTGAGTGTGTTTTTCATGTGCTGAGCAGGAAATGTGATGGCAGACATGTAATAAATTATATCCCTTACCATAATGAAATAACACACAAATAGACCCAAACACACAAGCTATACCGAGGGATCTCCTCATTTCTATACAGTGTTGGTGTATCAAAAGTATGCAGGTACTAAATCCTAAAACAGCGCATCAAAGCTGTGATTACAGAAGATTAGAGAGAAAATAAATTATTTCATCTCACATTTCAACTAAACAATTCTTTGATTTTTTTCAACCTACTGGACTTAATTGGATGAATTTATCAGGCTTGTTGCTGTACTCCCATGCTTAAAAAACACTTTAGAAAACACAGTAATTGATATGTTTATCTACTTTGAGAGTAAAACCGATACAAACAGAGATTTTAAAATAATGTGGTTATTTTATTCACAGAAACCCTGAAAATAGCTCTATATGTGGCAGTTATTCTTATTTTTATTTTGTGGAAGTTTTTACAGCTGACAGCTTTATCTGTAAAACATTCAAGTGTGCTACATTAAAAAGAAGGCTTTGATTGTCCACACTATTTTTTTTTTGCCATGGCTCTACCATCAGAGCAGTGGTCAAATTACAGATAATCTCGCCATGAACTTCAGTCTGAGAGATTTAAACTTGATTTACGAGTATTTCAGTGGTCAGACTATTTACTTCCTATCTGTCCTGGCTTTCTTTAAATGAACTTCGGTTTCTACTCACAATCCATTTCCTGTTATCTAGTACATTTTATTGATGGGAGGAAACTTGGACATGTTTGTTGCCTTATCACTAACACAACCCTGTAGACAGCAAACAGATTTTCTAATGCAATAAAAGAAAATACAGTGCGACGTGGAGGCATGCACTGCATCATGTCCCACACTCAATAAAAAAACTTTTGCTTTCAATATGATTAGGTTAAGAAAGAGCAGTTATTATTTGTCATCATTGCTTACAGGTGCTTTTTGGTGAACTAATTAGCTCAGTTTTCTATAATTACTAAGAGACAACTTCACACACTTAGCAGCTAATACAGATGCACTGTAAACCCTTTTTCTGCATTATTAAAAGGGGCAATGAAATATTCTCCTCATATGGGGGAGAAACATTGTGTGGATTTCACATGACAGCAGCTTAATCTGAAATCTGGTCGATGTCCAACTTAATCTGCCAATGAAAGTCCAGGTGTAAAACTGTTCAAACTCAAATGTTTGAACGTAAATTTAGATTTTCATTTTTGTTCAGCCAACTGAAATACTTTTATCTAAAAATACAAAATGTAACTGCAGGTATTCTTTGGACAAGATATCTGAGAAAAGAAATTAAAACAATAATAACAAATAAATACAAGCTCAATGTTGCAAAATGTCGATTAGATTAGTTATGATTTTCCACAGCCACATGTTAGAAGCCTTTTTCTTTTCTTTAACGGGACTAGTAATGACTAACAGTCATAGTAATATTCCAAGGTCACCTACCTACTCCGCAAACATTTTTCTCTGTTCATCCTGGAGTTTTTGTAAGGTTTGAACTAAGTGATGTAATGTAACAATGAGTATGGTTATGAGAGAGTCAGAAACTTCTGAACTCTGGTAATACTGATGGCATGAGAGAATTTAATTGCAGGGTGATTGATACACAGAGGGAGGAAATGTAGAGGAAGAGGAGCCAGCACTGAGCTTGGCCCATATTCTGTACTGTAGTGTCTGTGAGTCACTCTTGCAGACACTGAGAGTTCAAATTTGGCTCCAGTTTATTACAGGAGGGGAGAGAGAACTGACTCGTGGGCTGGAAGAAACATAAAATAGTAAGAGGATAGAATACTAGTATATATAACTTGTCAAACTGACATGCTTTCGCAATAAAATTTTAAATGGTTTTATACTCTTTTTTAAATACTTTGCCCACTTTAAATATTTAATGTTGTATTCATGGATTTAAATTAAAACCTGTTTAAATTAGCTAACTATTCCATTAAATACGTATTTGAATTTCTATGTCACAGAGGTATAAAACCTGGTTGCAACTCCAGTTCCAAAACTTACTTTGCTTTTGAAGGGATGAGTAAGGGATGGTGAAAATAATAGTTAGAGACAAAGTACTAGAAACAAAGTTAGAGACAAAGAAAGAAAGTAAATGCAGATGGAAAGAAAGACAAACTGACTACAGGTCAAAAAAGGTGTATGGAAGAATAAGGGAGTTAGCTACTGTATATGAGGTTGGGATCAGAAGAAAGCACATGCAGACACACACTGAGAGTCACAAGCCAGAAAACTGTTGCTTGCCAGCTTGATTGGGAATCCTTTCAGAAATCTCCTTTTGAGCAACAGCAGGAAGTCTGGAGTCCGAGAAGGCTCACAGGAGGAATGAGGGTAATATGCCAGAGAAGAAAACTAAGTTTTCTCTGGAATCAGCACATCTGTTATAGAGGATGATCCATCTCCTTCTTATTGCAACATGATGACACATTTGGCAGGAGAGGAAGAGTCTGTACAGGAGCACAGCAGTAAAAACATGCCAGTATGCTCTGTAATGGGTTCAGTATGATTGTGACTATGGCTGTAGAGGAAACGTTCTATTTTTAAAATTATTAAACAGAATCTTCTATTTAACAATTCAACAACTCACCTGAACTCTGTAGCTTTTGAGTTTGGATTACTATAAAATTAGAAGAAAGAAAAGTAATTTAACACTAAAAAACTGCTGTCAAATAAAAAAAAGAAGCTTTTTATCGATATAAAAGTGCTATAAATGAATACAAATCTGTTGGTAAACTGTTCTGTTCTGGAATGCATTTGACTGCAGAGGATTGGCTGCTTTGTTTGGTGCTTCTGGCAATGCAGGTATCACTAATCACTCAAACCAGAGTTCCATTCACCACTTTCACTTGCTTTATTTCAGCAAGCCCAGTGACAGTTGACACTCTTTTCTGTTGTCTTTATGAAACGTCAGCGTAATGTTTGTGTCAATACACCACAGGATTACAGTATAACAAAGACAACTTTGAAACTGGTTGTACAGCTTTGCACAATCACGAAAATTGAAATTTGGATAGAAGATACACTCCTAAAGTATATTATGCCATATGGAGCTTGGATACAACACACATGATAGGACAGTCACTGAGAACACCATTGTATAACATCACATAATATCCTCACGTCTAAAATACCATAAGAATATAAACATATCATGTTATTTAACTTTAAAATAAAATAAAGAGCGCTACTGAAGAACCCCATATCACTTATTGTAGTTCTGCAATTGCGTTTAGACATGAAGTTGAACTGTGAGGCCTGAGCTGTGAGCTGAATTCCACACCATAGCTTAAAAAGAATAACTGCACCTCTGTATTTTAGAAGAAAGGCTTATATAGATGATGAACTCACATATCAAGAACAGCTGAGAACATTACTATAATTGATGATAATCATACAAGCACATGCTTTCAGTGGGTCAGACAACCACAACCACAACACGATCAGGGTCAGTGAATATAATGCCATGTATTTTCTTAGCTCTAAGACAGCCACGTTTTCTCCTGCCCTTCTCTACGCTTATAATTATATTTGATCAAAAGCGAACAAATCATACTAATATTGCAACCTCACTGGAACGACATTTTACCATAGTTTTTTTTTCTTTTAATACACGGAGAAGCACCTACATGACACACCATTCATAACCTGCACAGTTCGCCACACACGTGTGTCTCTCTTTGACGCTTATGACTTGCATTACATCAAGTTAAGGAGGAGGTGCAGAGCTGTGTTTTATTCAATCAAACTCCCGAGGGTGCGCAGCGGCAAATGAACTGCAGCCTAACAAACTCCCACCACCTCACATCACTCTGCTAATCAGGCAGCAGCGATGAGCAGCACACTCTGAACATTGAGTAAAAGGCACAGGTATCCATGCAGAGGCAGTTCAAATGTCAATTAAAAACACATCTTATTGTGAAATTAGCGAAAGTGATACCTCTTACACTTAGATTTAGCAGGAGTTGCAAGAAATATTTGGCCCTTATATTCTTTTTTTAAAAGACACTTAAATATATCAAGAATGTTGGCTTTGCAAGGCTGTTTTAAATACTTAGTAGACACGGAGGACCTATGGTCACAAGGGATAGAGTTGTCCTCAAATCACGTCCATCATGGAGCCAGAGGGGCGAGGGGAGGGGTCTCCCTGTGCCCCTGTTGCCTGGGGGGCGCCTGGTTCCTGGGTCTGCAGAGGTGGGGCGTTGCTGACCCTGGGGGTGCCCCCCAGGCTACACTCACGGGACAAATTCTTTTTTTTGTGTGTGTTTTATCCTTTTCTTTTCTTTAAATAATTTATATCATCATTGTTATTACTATTTTTTATTTTCTTTGTATTTTTTTTTACATATTTTGTAGGTGTGTGCATGGGTGTGATTGGAGTGACTGTGGCTTTGCTTGGGCCTAGTTCTGTCTCTGCATTCCTCCGGTCTGCTCATGCTGTTCCTGGCCCCTTCAGATGCTGGAGGCGGGGTTTGGTGGCGCTCGGGCTCGCGGGCCGTGGGTGCCGGTGTCTGGGGGTTGGGGCCTGGTGAGGGCTGGCGTGCTGTCACTCATGGTTCTTGGGGGGCCTCTGCCCTATGGTCACAGGGGCTTCTGGGGAGCTTCCCTGCTTCCCCTCCGGGCTGATACCTGGTTGACTCTGTGGTCATCTTCCCGGGATCTGCGCTCAGGGGGCTGTTGGTGGACTGGGTCTAAGGGTACCCTCTGCCTTCTCTGGAGTGCTGGATTGCCCACAAGAAACTGTTTCTTTTGTACAGACATAGCAGCTGGCTGTGTGGTTTTGTTGTCTTTCATTTCTCTTTTTCTCTCTCTGCCTAAGGGATCTTTCTCCTTTCAGGTTTGCTTTCCTTTGCTCTTGCTCTGTGCTCTGTTAGGTTCGGCATTGATAAATACATGTAAAGTTTTTAAACAAAAATAAACAAATAAAGCCTTGTTGGATAATCAAGGGGGGCAATTTATCAACATATATATATATATATAAATATATACATCCATCCATCCATTATCAATACCGCTTATTCCCTGATGGGGTCGCGGGGGGAACTGGAGCCTATCCCAGTGGTGAACAGGCGAGAGGCAGGGTACACCCTGGACAGTCCGCCAGTCCAGCACAGGGCCACACACAGGACAAACAACCACTCACACCCACATTCACATTCACATTCACACCTAAGGGCAATTTCCCCAATCTCCAATCAACCTAACATGCAGGCCAGAGAACCCAGAGAGAACCCACGCAGACACAGGGAGAACATGCAAACTCCACCCAGAAAGGTCCTGGTTCCCCCGGGATTCGAACCCAGAACCCTCTTGATGGGAGGCGAGTGCTGACCACCACACCAAAGGGGTACTCTAAATTTAACAAGGGATACATGTAGATTAGTTTAACTTAGTAACATTTCATGATTCAAAAAGTTTTTGAAGCTTAAACTGAGGTTGAAAGTCACAACTGTACTTGTGTTATCTGATATTTAGCTTTAAAAGAAATCACGTCACATTATTGTCCATATAAACAAGCTTAAAGACAATTGTCATGGACAGCAATTTATGGTTGTAAATGTACAGCAGACAGCAAAACTCTCCCACAGAACAATATCACAACAAAAGTGCATCAGTCCTATAAGACCAATGAGTACAATAAGTCAATAAGGAACATGGTGGCACCTTACTACAAGAAGGTAATACCTTCTGATAGCAGTGTACGCATTTTTTTTTCTGAACAACCTAATTTAGACGAGTTATTCCTGTACCTTTTAAATCAGAGGCTGTAATCTTACATCCTCTTAGCATGTTGTACATTCTTGCATTAACCTGAATGCTTTTTGTTGAGTGGTGGGAATCAGTACGTTGCAGACTGAATTCCCTTTGCACCTACAAAGGTAATCATGGCCCTGATCCGGTAATAATTACCATAAACACCCCTTACTTCCAACCCTAGCCAGGGCGCACATCACAGACGCTCATTTTGCAATCCCTGCTTCTCCTGCACCTCTCTGCAGAGTGCCAGATTAGCACCGTACAAGTGCGCACGTGTCTCGTATGTTTGTGTGCTATGACTGTAGTGGGAGGAAGGAAGTCACACACCACCTCATCTTCTCTGAGCTTCCGTCCCTTAGGTTGGCTGGTTGCATAACTGATGCTAAGAGAGAACACCAGCCACCTCCAGGGACAGATGTTACATTGTACCTCAATCCCTGTGCAAAGCTAATATTTTATCCCATAAAGAGAAATTAAGACACTTCTATTCATCATGTTGTAGTGTTATAGCCTATTCATTGTCAAGGTCCAGCATTCAATGGTGTTTTTCTAATAATCTTATGCTAAATTATTTTTAAATCATTTACTGGTCTATCTGTTAATCTGTGCAGTCACTTTCTCAAATAATTTTGTTATTGTTCAGTTCAGGATGCAGATAGCAACAGCCCAAGATGTAGGTCTTCATAGAATTCTGTTCACAGGTAATTTTACAATCATTTCCATGCATTTAGAAGTTGAAAATCACTAATCGGGAATCATTTACACACACACACATATGTATATACTGTATATATATATATACACTAAGTACTATACCAGCAAGCGGTCATAGCTTGTCATCAAGATGAGCTGCATGTCCTTTGCCTGTTTTGCTGTCATTTTTAAAGCATGTAGTCACATACAGTACAAAGAATTAAAGAAGGATTTTAACATCAAGACTCACGCTGGAAATATGAACACTGCATCACAGGCAGCACGAAGGTGCTAATCTCGTCAGAGCACTATGATCACCCTGATTATAGTGACACTCTCTCTATCACTAAGGTTGTAATAACACTTTATCCTCCATACTCCTTCATCATCTAAGGTTTGCCGTCTTCCCCACACATGTACACTGAATACTCGGTACTTGGGTCAGTGTAGTAGCAGTGGGGGGTGAAGTCTGGTGCAGAGGATGGCCGCACCCAGCCATTATCTCTGGAGACCGGGTCAGTCGGAAAGCGGTGCTGTGACACACTGACTGACGGCTCGGAGGAAGGCCTGCTTGGAGTCTACGAGCAGGTGAAGCGTCAGAAAAGCAAAAGGAAAAAAAGCACACAGGGGGAGACCTACTGTACAGATGAACTGACAACTACACACCTGCACGCACAAAGGCTGGCTGTGAGTTAAACAGGCAAGGAATAAAGCAGGGAAACAAACATATATACAGGAGTTCCTAGATGTGCATGCACACACACACACACACCCACACACAAACATACTGAATCCAGTAATAAGGAGGTGGTGATCTCCAGGGAGAGAGCCAGTGGTCACAGAGAGGGAGAGCGGAAGCAGCTGGCAGCTAAAATACTTCCTGTCCAAGCTCTGTAATTTCCTCCCATAGGCGCACCTGGACCACACACACCAATATATTGCATGTGTTTGTAGAATGTGTGTATTTGTGGATCAGTGTGCACTGTGCCCACATGAGAAAGTATTTTTAAATCTTTGTTTGAGTTTGACTGAAAGTTTTGCAAGACTGATTGTGTATTTGAGTTTACTGGGATGAGCACAATGCACACAGCCAGTTCAAAGTCAATTCCTAGAGCCCAACATAGCAGCTATTACCTCCAAAAACACATGCTTATACATAATGCAAGCTGTCAAATCACGGTGATGATGTTTGGTTGATATGAAAACGTATTTTTTTAGAACAAACAGATTATACGCCTCTGGGGAAATTACTTTGGTGTCTTTGTCGATTAGTTTCATTTAGACAATACAAACCAATGTAGTATTTTGTGCCAGTGAGAAAAGTTGTGAGGGATGAAAAAAAACAAAAAAACAAGAACGTTTGCAGAAAACACATAGTTTGTGTCTTATCAGTCATTTTTATAAAAGCAGTATTTCTTGAACAACATGGGGCTATTAATGTGTTCACTGCAAAATCATGAAAAGATTCACAAGAAAAAAAGCTGTCAGACATTCTGGCCAGTCTAAATGACAAATCATTTCTGTTTAGGAGTACATAAAAATCATTTTGCCCCTGCTTATGAGACTAATTTCTTGAAACATTATAATGCATTTACGAACCCTGTGTGGAAATACTGCCCAGCAACTGAGGGGAGATACTCCACATTTCCTCTGGGATAAACACATGCGGTGTGTGTTGTAAGTTGAAAATGACAGACCACGTTGTCTTAATATTGCTTTTCAGACTGTCCATGTGAAGGCACCACTGAAGAGGTGTACGCTCTCCTAATTATAAGAAAACAAAATTGCTTTGGTAGAAACTATCTGGCTTTTCTCTTAGTGAAGCATAACTCTGTTCACCTCGCCAACACTCGGTTTTCATGGCTTTCAATTACAAATGAGGTCTAAACGAAAAGAAAGGTGGAATGGCCCATGATGTGATTTTGTATGCAATACAAGCACGAGACAACAATGAATGACATCATGGCCACATTGTGTTGGTTAGTGTATTACACATTTACAAAGCTGATGTAAATGTGCAACTGTATCTATTATTTAAGCATTTAAAGGCTTTTTGCTCGTGAGAAAAGCTGTCAAGAGGACAGCATTGAATAACCCCCCTAAGTGATTATTGAGAATGTCACCTTCCATTGGTTTTCAAATGGCTATTTTGGGGTTTCAATCAAGAGCCAACATATTATACCAGTGTCTACTGGGAACATCTGTTACACAACTGAAGACAAGTTCAGGCCATTTATGAGCTGTGTGCTCGCTCACATCTCTAAGTGCATAGTCATAAGTCTCCTCTTAAAACGCTTGTACTGAGACTGTGCCTGTCTCACACAAGCAGACAGTGTGGGGGGTGGGGGCAAGAAGTGAGAGAATGAGACACAGAAAGATATCGTGAGAGTGAGACTCAAGGGACTATCCTTTATTTCCTGGTTGTGCTACGCAGAGAGTAAGCCGCAGTGACTGGAAGCCATGGACTTTGCCTGAACCACCATATCTACTCTACTAAGATGAGACGGCATAGAATAGGTCCTTTTGAATGTAAACTAAACCAGCAAAAAGGTGGTCTTTGATAGCTGCCTTAATCCTTTGCTCACTGGCTAACTGCAGTCATTCTGCATCAGGGGCTGCTGGAGAGACCTTCTGCCATTAAGACAATACAGAGCTCCAAATGGCTATGAAACAATGAGCTGCCAAGACCTGCAGTTTTGTGCTATTGCCAACTGTCTTTAGAAGGGATCTGATTCTGATTCTGATCTGAACAATGCCATGCAAAGGCATCAAATGAAAAATATGAAACATCAGGGGAAACATATATTTTCTAAAGCATATAAAACCTAAACAAAGGACTTATTACGAGGCCTTCAACCTTGCATGACTAGAACTGTCTGAACGGGCAGTCAAACACAGGGAGAGAAAAAATCCCACCTTTGAGTGTCCTGGCTGCAGAGATGGGAAGTGTAAAATGAGACTTTGTTTGGGACAACAAGTTGCTAGTAAAGCTAACCACAAAGAATAAATTGATAGAGGATCGGAGAATAGAGGAAAAGGAAATGGAATCAGCTGAACAGACAGTCATCGATCATAACCACAGATAAAAGGGGATAAAATTAAATTGTTGGAGGGGAAGAACAGACAGATGTAATGATGGGGCTCTGTCTGGCCTGAAAAAAAAGCCAATCCTTCGTTTTCTATTGCTGCAGCGATTAATTGAGGAATGTGCCACATTAATAATAAAACTTTCTTTCCCCACTTAGGACATTGATTCACACCTCCTCAGCTTATGGTGTAAGAAACCGATCAATCTCACTCCTTCTTCGTCTCCCTTTTTCTTCCTCGTCAGCTCTTGTATTAACTTACTAAATATAACTCCCTTTCTCTTTCTTTGGCCAGGAAATGAATCCAGCATTCAATAATGGCTGTGAATTAAGCAAGCCTGGTACATAACATTTTCAGAAATGATTGACTGATCATTCATTAATCTGCTAATGCTTGAGATTGATTTACAATGGGGGCTGATGTGATGGTGAGATATGATGGGATTAGGAAAAAAAAAGTATTTAATTGTTTTTAAGTGGAAGATTGCCACACAAAGTGCAGTATGTAGGCTGAGGGGGATCTGTAAAGTGCTTTACATGTCAGTGTGGCTCTGGGGTTACAGTGACATGCTGTAACAACTGGACGGTAAATGTTTACATAATGCTGTGGTCTAGAATAGCAAAGACCAAACGGAGGAAGAGAAACGAAGAGAGAAAATCACATCAAATGCTTCTGGGAGCAACACATGCCCGCTCATCTGTCTGTCTGTCAGTCTGTCTATCTGCTTAGCCTTGAAAATCCCAGCACTCAAAGCCAGACGACCACAGAACTCATGCCCACGCCATCCATGCACGCACACAGACACACATGCACAAACACACTCACAGTGGCCTGTTCTATCCTATGCTATTGATCTGCACCCCACTCTTCATTAGAAAGAAAGATTCAAAGGCAACAAGGAGCAGTGAGACACATCGAGATTGCGTGGTTATGTGTCTGCGAACACACAGCATGTGTGTGTGTGTGTGTGTGTGTGTGTGTGTGTGTGTGTGTGTGTGT
>JABUIW010000032.1:814942-843198 GCA_013363375.1 Menidia beryllina | reverse complement strand
GGTGTTTAACACTAGCTAACGTCCGGTTCCTTTGCACTCGATTTGTGTTTTTTGATATATACATATAGGTATTGGACATACTGAACAAAACTTCTGACTGAGGACACAGATTTCAGCTGTTTCATTAAGTCAGATGGGAATTTTTAATGAAGACAAAAAGAGATGAAAGACTGAACAAGCACAAATCTTGCACAATGGAGCCCAGCTATAGCTAGTGTTAAACACCACTGTTCGAGTGTAAATGCATTGGAGGGAAATCGTTTAAAGCAGGGATCTCAAACTCCAGTCCCCGAATGCTGCTGTCCTGCAGGTGAAGTCATCCTTTTGTAATTAAATGCTTTGACATTTGGTCCTTAAAATAATCTTATAACTTAACATAGATATGCCTGATGAGTAAAACACCTGCTGTGTTTCTAAGGATAAAATGTGTCAGGAACACATTTTTCCTATTATCTTTTCTAATTCAGCAACTGTAAATAAAATCACAACAGATTCTTGGTCTGTTTAAGTTTTTTTGCTCAGAGGAGGATAGTCATTGACAAATGTTCTCCCTTCCTTTGCAGTTGAGCTTATACGTATGTGCTCTGTATCTCTGTTGTTCATTCACACACAATGCTCAACCAGCTTTATTTTGATTAAAGATCAAAGCATGTTCAAAAGTATCACACAACCTTGAAATTGAATAACCCAGGTCTATTGCCGTGCAAGTAAATCTTTTTTGAAGGTGCATAATACAAGGGAGACTAATATATGAAATTCAACAAAGAAACTGTAATGTACCATACAGGATCTTATTCACATTCAGTATTAAGCCTACTTAAATGCATACTTACTCTCTCCTCTTCTAATCCAGGCATGCTCTTTCAAACTTTTACTTTTACTAAAGTCCCTTCATTATATCTGAATTCATTAAATTCAAATTAGTAAAGACTTGAAGTATAAATGGGAGAAACCAAACACTGGTGAACAAGCCTTTAATTGATAAGGCAACCAAGGTGGAGTTGTATTCTATTATAAAATACAAAAAGGTACCTTACCAGTTGAAAATGTGTGCCTTCATATGTTGCACCCTCCTCGTAGAATAATGAGTGCAGTGGCGGGAGGGTGCGTTGTATGTGCTGGTGTCATCTTTTTGACAGCAGGGAATGACTCACTTTCTTTGCATGTCAAAGTTTGATAAAACAAGGTGTGGGCAGGAGAGGAATAGAGCAATATAACAGTTTCTTTAAGGTGTGAATAGGCAGTGTGTCAGGATCTGTTGCAGAGAACGAGCCTAAAGTCATATTTTATCTATAAGATTTATAAGATTTATGTGATTCTAAGAATTTAGATGAATCATGTGATATAACATTATGCCCATGTGTAATTAGTTCATGGAAAGGAGAAGCAGAGAGTGTCGTGCTGAAGAGCTTTTAGTCAACAATGTATACATGTGATGGATAGATCTAAGGGAGGACTGACCTCTGGAGTGGTAGTCCGCCGCTTCGCTGCTGATGGGCACTTTCTTAAAAGCTGAAGAGCGATAGATGATATGTGTCCTGCCTCCTCCTCCGTCCTCCTCCTTTTCTATCACTCCATCACCCCTCTCCACCGGTTCGATAAAAAATTCCTCTTTCTCAGTTTTGATCATGCCAGCCTGAAAGAGAAAATTTAATTGGATGGTATGAATATGCATACATGAACTCTGACACCATGATAAGATGTCCGTCCCTCTTATGTGCTGTTTGACTCTGTGGTCCTTGCATCCTCCTATGCAATTGTTTAGTGACAGAAATATGTGTTTGACTTATCTTTGTTGTGTTAATGGGTCGCTGGGAGAAAAAAAAAAGCACAATTGGGAGAGTAGTGAAACATCCTGGGGCCCTGCACCGGTCCAGAGTGACACATGGCATCTAAAGTGACCAATAGACAAGCACGAGATGAGACTGTCCCACTGCCATCCTCAGCTAACACATCCTGTCAGGTAATTCCCTGTGTCCGCCCTCCACACACACCTTCAAAACACACAAATGGATACTCACAGAAAGTACGTGAAAGAGGAAGTGAGGAAGAAGAGATGCAAAGTGGTGAGACAGCAGGCAGAACACACATGCAAAAAGGAGTTGCGCGCACATACATGGGGGAAAAAGGCACTGGGAAAATTGCCCGTCACTCTCTCTTATTCCATCTGTCTGTTTAAGACAACTGGTAATTACCAAGGCAACGCACTGCTGTAGAGGAAAGCCGACAGGGAGATCACACAGAGGATTGAGAAGCTTTTCAGAAGTAGACAGCAAAGGAAAGTGCGTAATAAATGAAGAAAAGATAAAACATGGATGCAATCGACACTTGGTTGTCTGTTTTTTCCTTTGCTCTGGCGGGAGAAAGAGGAGATGATGAGCGGGCTAAAGAGGTGAGTGTCACAGAAGGTTAGTTGGTTTGTGTGTACAATGCTTAACAGAATCTTGCTCAAAATCATTACAGCGAACATGGTCAATACGAACTCACTAAATCCATGAGAATTGAACTAAATGTTTGAAGTGATTTTTAATTTTGATAAATATTTCTTTATGTTTTTTTAGATAAACTCCGGAGGGTGGCCATTTCGCTAACTTTCAGACCACTTTAGCCCAAGCTCAAATCTAATGTGCAGGATTTTGATACAAGTATGCATACTGGTTATTGACTCTGCTAGTGTAAAAAAAAATTAAGAATATGAATTTGTTTACTCTCTGAGTGCCTCAGAGTGGCTAATTTAAGAGGAAGTGATACTATGAAGTAGTGCTTTTCGCCTATATCTTCTTTCTTCTCTCTTTGTCTCTTCTTGTGCCTGATTGGTCCCACAAGGATGTGGACAAGCAGCTGACCTATACCCCAACACCTCCCCTTTTTTCTCCTTTTTTCTCTGTTCTCTTACGACTTTTTTCTAGAGCCATGGTGCAGCATTATGATCTGATGGATCTGAGATGGTGCATACATTCCCACTCCAGAATACCAAGCAGAGGGGGGAGAGGAGAGCGGTGTCAAAGAAAAAAAACGTTGACATGTGGGACTGGAGGACACGGTCTGGTCGATCAGAGCAAGAATACTGGGGGTGGAGGATGAAATACAAGGGAAGTATGAGGAAGCACATCCACTGGACACATCCTTTGAAAGAGTGACTTGAATAAAGCATCAAAGCTGTTAAGCACATTTCCATGGTGAAGCATTGTGTTCATCTCCTCTAAAGCAGCGGCAGTCAACTCTTAGGCATAAGGATTACAGGAAGCTTTGTTAAAACACTGTTTGCTGAACAGTGAGAGAATTCAGACACGGCAGTACGCATACAGCAGCCATGTGTCGACACATGGGGTGAAAGACGCAGTGAATCCATATTGTTTGAGGGACCTGTTTAAAGGGCTGGAGTCACGATAATAATCTGGACTCACTTCTGTTGCTGGATGAAGTCTCTCCTTTAGTCAGTGTTCTTTCTGTCAATGTGTAGCGTTGCTTTCCATATCATTAGAAATGGTCATTCACTGAGCAACACTGGTGTGAGAAATGATAAGCAATTTTATGTTAAACAAATGACAGAAATTGCAAACTCATAGTTCTGGAAGCTCTCAATCTCCACAAAAACTCAGTATCACTTTTTTAAAGCAAGGCATAATCTTCTCTTTTTTCTCTTTCTGCTTTGGTTGAGAAGCTTAAGTAATCCTGCTGTTTTGTAGGAACAACTCTTTCTAGTTAAGATTGACATGCTAAGATTTAATGTATAGCCCAGACTACATCCCCTGACGAGGCACTAAAATATAACACAAACAATTTCTACACATCTAAAAATCTTCCATCGTAAATGTCCAGAAAAGTTCCAACATGCAACAGATTTCTTAGATCCAGAGGTTTCTACAGTATATATACAGTATATCACTATTTTTTCCTCATTGTAAGACACAATAGAATTCAGAACATACAGAGCTCTCCGTAACTAGAAGCTAGAAGCTTTTTGATCCATTTCATCCCAACAGGCTTCCCTGTGGTTTCTTACGTTTCCAAGATAGAAAAGAAGGTTAATTTTATAGCAGGAGGTTATTTTCTTCCAAGATATTGAAAGGATTTTGCTTTTGGTGAATTCTTCTAGTTCATGCTGGGTCAGGTGTCCATGATGACTTATTTATGCTGCTCTGGGCCGTCCTGCCAGGGGACCTCTTTTAATGTGCTATACACTTCATCTCTACTCTGCCCTCTTTCATGCTTCGTGCATTCATGTCATTATTGCTTGGCATTACCTGCAAGCATCTCTAGCTCCAGAGATGCAAGTTTCTGAAATGCAGTTACTATCCTGACCAACATGCCGGTGTTGTCAAAGCAGGACTCGCCCGGACATGATGCGAGTATGCTTTAAAGCTTGAGATGTAGAATTGTAGTGACAATTCATATTGCAAGGCTCTGATCATAAGATCAGACATGCAATCAGTCAGCTTTCTGTAAGGTGGGTTCACATCTGTCAACTGGACAGTAAGCTAGGGAAGTTAGAAACAAGACATCAGCTTGTTTCTGTCCTCGCTCTCCCATTATTCAAACCAAACAAAAATCATATAGTTAATCTTGTTCAATCCTAACTATCAGTCAGGTTGGATGGAGTTTTCGTTTTCATTTTAATTTTTTCAAGAGCTTCTCTTCATACTTTTATAGGGTCTTGACCAAGAGATTCCCAGAGATGGTGTATGGACATTACAATACTTGAATAAAAACAAACTGAACTAAATTCAATTACTGTCATTTTCGATCAGTTTTGACAGCATTGCCCATCTGCCTGAGAAAGTCCCAAAGTAACATGACTCCAGGGGATATCTTCTGGTGTCTGTTAGTATCAACAGTCCATTCTTTGGCTCTTGCAGTGGATCCAGAGTGTTGTTTCTGTTGGCTGGGCTTTTCTTGGTAAAATTGAGATCTAGGGACTTTCAGAGACAGAAAAGCGTTTGCCCTGGGCAGTTTTGTAGTGCTGAGGAATTCACGGTCCTGCTGGGGTAGGCCACTGCCAATCAGGAAAAACAAAAGTCATCAGAGACTGCTCTGTCTCCAGCATTGTTTCAAGTGGGTGGTAATACTTAGATAACATTCTTAATAACTGAAGCTTTCATCATTTGCAACAGAACATTACATTATTATGAAATTATGCGTGAAATTTCTTCTACCTGTCGGTAGATTGAAGCTCTTTGGGGATTAGAGTGCAGTTTGCTTCATAAGCAAAGTCATACTTGGGCAGGTTTTCATGTCAAGTTTTAAAAACAAACATCTACACAATCAGAACAGATATGAATACATTTTTTTCCAAGACTCACGGTAATAAAATGATAATGTATCATAATGATATTACAACTACAAAAAATAATAATGTTCCTCCCTATCAAAAGTATTTCACCTGTTATATTTCAGGTGTTATTTCTCTCATTCCCAAATGACATCCTTCATGAGGAACAACAATGCTCATTTATCATTCACATCAAAGTAAAAACTGCACATCCTGCACAACATATTTACAAAGCCCAACCCTCAAGCAACAAAGCCATTTATGCTCACTGCTCCACTTATAGTTTATGCTATTATTACACTTTCAGCAGAGAGACGGTGACACCAACCACAACAGTCCTCTTTGAGAACTGAAACCAAGCTGCATGCTCCAAATCTGGACCCTAAATACTTGGTGTCCATTTACAGCCGGAGGATTCTCTGGGTTTTGAACCCACACTCAGCTCTATTTGAAGCTATGAAAAGTGAAACATGAGTGCAGAGTGTCTGGGGGGGGGGGGGGGGGGGGGGGGGGGGGCACGTGAGACAGATGAGAATCTGAAAAGCAGCAGCGTTGGGAAGGATGTCGTGGCAAGGATCAAAGTCACACACGGTCAGCGTCCTTCAGTTGTGTCCAGTGCAGGGAGTCTCTGTGTGTGTATGTGTGTGTGTGTACGTTTGATCTGCTGTCACTGTGTGTGGTTGTGTGTGTTTGATCTCATTCATAACCCTGCTACTGCTGACTAACTCCACACACAGTGGTGCACATGCATTCAAAGGCAGGCAGGGCAGACACTGTCACACAAACACACATCCATGCACAAATATGGCTTTGACAGCGATGCATACTGTGTTCCCTCCCATTCATTCAGCCTTTGATCCATAAGAAAATCCCAACCTTTTGAAAAAAAAAATTTGACTTGAAAAATTTGATACACGTCAGCGAGATCATGGTAACATGTTAATACCATTACTGACGCTTTTTATTGAATAGCATCACTGGATAATTACAATGTGGAGAACAGATAACTTGAAGTCAAAGCTTGTTCATATGGTTTAGAAACACGGTTTTAATAATTACATAGATATGTAATGCATTTACACACAGTGCAAAAAGGACTCAGAGAAGCTAAACCTCCTGCAGAGTTCTCTTTGCTGTTTATCGTCAGGTAAATTACAGATTGTCATCAGCTAAAATTTTTCGTGCAGTTTAAGTTTTTGTTGGATTGAACCTTGTAAATCACTTAACGGGGCGACATTAGAACAAAACTTTCTAAGGCCTCTCTGACAGGTATGGAAACTTAGGATCTACCGGGAGGACAACATCTCTTCTGGAGTTTTTCTCTCTAGATTTGCACTGCTGACAGAAATATTACAGTGACGTAACAGCCAGCCAGTGGCAAGAGTATGTTATAACCAGGCACAGTTTGCTTAGTCATGGGCAGTCGCCTAGCCGGTATGCTGTTCTGACCAGTCACCACACAGCTGTACCACAGATGCTTTCCCTGATGCTACTTTAAAGTAGGACCTAAGATATAGTCTGAAAACACAGTTTTATGAACTACAATTGGTCACGGTTCCTGCAAGGAGGAAAAGGAAAAAGTAAAGGGAAATATTTTCTCTGCGTATGAAACACTGTGCATCAAGGGAGTGTTTTCTTATACCTGGACTTTCCTAAATGACTTTTTTTCTCTTTTGTCCTTTTGACAAACACACAAACATGTGCATTTATGGGTTGCATGAAAATGTGTGTGTGGTAAAAGCAAAATGGTGATTTAAGCCATGGGAGACTTAGTGATGCAGCATCCTCCCTGTCACATTACTTTGCTCATTACATAAAGTGGTCTCTAAAAATGGCCACTCAAGATAAAAATAAATAAATAAAAAAGCCAAAACATGCCAGCACAACCTTTCATACGTGACAGCCCCTTCCTGGTAACCCATTACTTCTCATTCTCCTACTGCAACTCATTTGCAAAGTGTTCATCTTTGACCTACTGTTTTTTATCACAGTGTGTCAGTCAAACAACACACACCCACTGTGCTCTCTATGGGTCATTTCAGGTTTTACTTCTCTTATTTATCCAATACAAATCAGGCTTCTGTGGCCACTAAAAGGAAACAAAGCAGGGATTTTTCCAATGAAAGAGGAGGAGAGAAAGTAGGGGAGTGAAAGGGGTAGACTATTAGTCCCCCACAGCTCCAAAACAAAGCTTTAATTTGTGATTTCCACATTTATTTTCTGATCCACACGTGTTCTACATCTGTTATCCTACTCTTCCTAGTATTGACATTCTTCCATAGGTTTCTTTCCTGCACACCAAAGGTTAGTGTGTTCCTCTATTCTTATCCATCTCTTTTGTAACTTGTATCCAATGTGTTCTTACTACTTCAGTGTGTTCTTTCTACTTCACTTCCTCTCTTTCCATATCTCACGACAGCAACTGGTGGAGGCACTCTGAATGTGTAAGACTGAAGGCAGATCCAGGTGCAGGAAAAAAGTAAAGACTGAAGACAAAGACCACAGTTCATGATATTTAAACAGACGCTGGGTAGCACAGAACTAAGAATAGCAGTAATACGCCAAACCTGGTTAACATGACAGCAGGATCTGTGGAAAATTTAGTTCAGGGTGAGAGCATTGACAGACAGGAACACAGTTGCTGACAGTCTGGCAGACAGACCAAGAGAAAGCCAGACAGACAGTTTAGGCTGCCTCAGTATCCCACTCTCTCCTTCCCTCTCTCTCTGTCTCCAAATTGCTGTTATTCATCAGGACAGAAGCTCCCTCCCTCTGTTTTTATCCAAACAGAAATAATGAATCAGCAGTACAAAGAGAAGGAGAGACAGAATGAGCAGAGGAAATAAAGCAGAAGAGCTCCTGTAAAAGCAGTTTGAAAGATGGGACTGGAAAAAGCCAATGTTGAAGGGTGACCAATAAGAATAAATCAAGTAAGAGAAAAAAATGTAAGAAACTATTTAAGGAAAACATTTATGGTACATGATAAATCAACAGAACTGAACAAACATAGGAGAAACAAAAGAGTCTATCCTATAATCACTTCAACCATGGAGAGAAGGAAAGCTCCATCTTTTTCCTTTTCTCAGAACTCTGACAACTTTCTGCTAGAGCCAAATATTCTTGGCTTGACCATGATGGAGAAATCAGGACAAGAGTATGGGATATTTACAAGTTCCATTGATCTGAAGCATTTCTACTTGGTGTCAGCTATCTCCTCCACCCATGCAGGCATTTGGTCTCAATTTGCATTCTTCTACAATACATCGAAATAAACAGTACTTTATTGAAAGTCCAAATTGTTGCTGTATAAGATATAGAATGAAAAAACACTGAGGGATATCATTTGGATACCTGACATCTAGTGGAGTGGACAGCATGGGTGAAATCATGGCTTAAAAACTGTGATAAATTGACCAGTAAGTCAGGAGTTGTTCTTGTGTACTTATCAGGCCTCCAAGTATATTTTTTCTATACAACTATGATCTCCTTGCTCTCCGTTTTGTTCCTGCCCTTTACACAAGATGTTTAACATGAGCGGATGTCAGAGGTTTGTCTGACCTGCTTACATACAGACCTCTGATGCTCTGCACCCTGTGCAGGCCAAGTGTCGATTGGTTGAAAGGTTAGATTGAACAAGGAGGGGAATGGCCACGTGGATAACAATCAGTAATTGATTTTAATTTTGATTATAGTAATAAAATAATTTTTTCTTCTTAAATGTATCATTACTTTCTCAACAGTTTCAATTTAACATTATTTTAAGGCAAACATAAGCTTGTGATGATAAAGTATCTAAATCTAAATAAACAAATAATAAATTTACAATTTCTTAACCTTTTTGTGGGTTTGTTTCCTTTTGTTCTTGCGCTGGCACCTTTAATGTGAATCTCTACAGATTACATAGACCAATTTTGATGGACTGAAGGCAGATGTTTAGCCTTTTTATACCCCTCCCTCCCTTGCTCCTGCCAGCACAGTCTTCCATACAGACACACACACACACAAACACACACACACCCATCAATCCTTTTTCCTGGCTCAGTCTTTCCAATCGATCCGAATGTGTGCATGCGTGTGTTAGTCTTCACGTTTGGGCGTGTGGTCTTCCACATTGATAAATGACCACGATTAGATGCGACTGACCACTCTATGATTGCAATCTAAGTGCAACAGAACAGCTGTTCTGAGAGCAGTGCAGTATAGGGCAGCCTGTAATTAATACAACAGCACTTTAATGAATTACAAATTAACCAAAGGCCTGGGATCTGCTGTCCAGCTATAATTACACCTCTGCCCCTGCACATTTTGAGGAGGTCTGTGGAAAATTGTGACATTGTGTTCACAAACTCTTGGAAAATAAAGAACTTACATTTTGCATGATTTCAAGACCTACAAAGACAAACAGGAGAAAATGAAGGTGTTTTCTGACCGCTCCATGTTTGGTCAATTTTATTCGTGTGGATGAGGTGTTAGTTTGGATCAATGGAATATGGATAAATTATGCTTGTGTGTATGAACCTGAATTTACCAGAACACACAATCACAATTACATTCTGGGAAGCTTTCTGCCACTCCCTCCTTCCCTCCTGTGTCACTCATCTTTCCGCTCTACCGACCTATCGACCCCTCCCTCACACAGAAATTCCCTCGCAAGTGCACATGCACATAGCGACACATCTGCACACTTACCCACACTGATCCACACCCATCCATAACCTTATCTCTACTCCATCTCGATATCTCCACATCTATTGGATATACCTGTAACCTAGCAACAGAGCAGAGTGAAGACCCACCCCTACCTGCTCTATGCACTGACTGCTCAAGCAGACACCCAATCAGAGTGTGTCAGGGCAGCAATAAGGCCCAGTCACGTGTTTGCTTTCACTGGGAGTTGCAGCGTTGCTCTCCACCTTTTTGACCCCATGTGTGAGTAAAAAAAAAAAAAGAAAAGAAGTATGTGCATGCACATGAAATGTCCACACAGACTCAAACTCTTACACCCAAGCACTATTGAGGCCAGGGGGGATCGCAACACTGACCTGCCTGTTGATTTCATAACCACCAATCCTGAAGTAATTAGTTTTTGGAGCAAAGCAAACACATGACATTAAAATGTCGTCCGTTTTTTATTTCACCACTCCACAACAGTAGTTCTATTTCTCCTGCATTTGGACATGAATGAGGTGTGTACGTGTGGCTTCCCGTTGCACTATCGTGATATTAAATCGGCTCCTGGTATTCTGTCTGGACATCATTTAGAGCTCTCTCTAATTGACATTCTCCAGCGCCGCTTTTCGGTCCCTCTTGGATCAACGGACTACAATATGCCCTTTTTTTGATGCACATTCAACTCCCACATTCAATATATGCAAAAACCAAGACATTTAACCCGTTTCTATATATGCAGAAATTAACAATGTTTGGATTAAGACACATTTATCACCGTTTACTTAATATCATATGAAATCATTAATATTAAAGGGATAATGACCTTGAAAGTTCAAATATTTTTATTTTTTTACATGACAGTTTGTTTACCAGAATTTTTTCTAGACTCTACAAGTGATCAGCAGGTCACCATCACTTTAAGTAACAATGAAATCTAATAATTAATTCAACTTACATAAAATAGATATATCAATACAATTCTTTATGTTTTAGTTTTTATCTCGTTGCTGCTCTGTAACACATTTTTTTAAGAAACCTTTATAATATGTTTTAAATTAACATAACATAATGAGAATCTTTGTTGACTTAAATCTATATTTCATCACCTGCAGGTGTTGCGTCACTCCTCTCAGGGGGATGACAGATTTTTTTTTGTCCCATCTCCTTGCCTCGTGTTTCTTTTATTTTCTCTTTTTTGCTCTTCACTACAGGAATCTGTCAAAACCAATGGAATTCAATGGGAGTAAGGCAGCGTGTGGGGGAGACGATCTACCTTTGAATTGTTAGAGATCCCTCTCACTGTGTCGGCGGCTCTGGTTGAACTGCTTCTGAGGGAAGCGATCAAAGCAGGAAAATTGTGAGGATTAATCAGCCTCATGTTGAATAGATGGAGAGGATAGAGGAGGGAGATAGAAAGGGAGAAGAGTTACAGCGTTTTGTTTCACAAGTGCTTTACTACAAGGGCAGTAAACTTTGACATTCTATGACTCACAACCAGAGAGTGGTCAACTACGAGAGACACAAGTGTCTTTATTTTGAAATACAATACAATTTTTAAAAGCAAAACATATCCAAGGCTTCGAACTAATACTCCCAAGAATCCCAACTGTGTGGTCTGTGGTGGCTTAACCGAAGTGTGTGCATACGTATGCGTGTGTGATGATGTGGGAAGGGCTGAAGACCGGTTATCTCAATGTGCTCTCACTGCTGATCTACTGAGCATGTGTTTTCCACTGTACGTTTTCATTCACATACACTTTTCAATAATTTTCAACAGTTAAGTCATGCACAAGAATTTTATTTAAAAATACCATAATTTCACACAGACACTAAGTGTTTTTGTTCCAGCTATGATCTATATAGTCCCTTATACAGACTCTAGGTCCATCTCTAAGGATCAAATCCTCAGTGGTGAATTTAATGACAGAGTTCAAGGAGGACCCACATGCATTCCTTTTACATTTTCCAAGGTAATCCTGTCTGTCTGTCATCCATTAAAAGGGATGAAAATAAGGTCAGTGCGAAGCCAGGAGAGGGAGGCTATATTGTTTCTTAATCCAAGTACGTGGCTATTGATGGGCTGGTACTGGCCACAAATAGGTCAGCCATGGCAAAAAAGAGGAAGCTACTAATCCTCCCCAGGTAGTTGCAGGGTTTGTGCCAAACTCTGCAACTCCCCGCATGACTTACAGCTTTTAGTGGACATTAACATGCCCAGCTTGGTAATTAACTTGGTAATGAACACATCCCGATTAACACAGGATGAGATCATTGGTTGGTTGAAAATGAAAAAGGAGCCTCAGATACTGCCACAAAAAGAAATGAGAGGTGGGTCAGACAAAGGGCAAAATTCAGCTGCTATCCAGTTTCAAATTAAACAATCCACATGTTGTTAAATTGTTTTAAATGTGAACTGTGCACGAACCGTAACCAAATGTGCATTTACACTGGAGCCATGTCTCACAGGAAAGTAGTGCTCTTAGCTGCTACACCTGATACGTTTTCCATTGTCTTACTGCATAGCTATAACAATGACAAAGATCTTGGATTTACAACTTGGGAGATGTTTTACTGACACATTCATGAAGAAATAGCTACTTTAGATTGGGGCTTTTCAGTTCTAGTAAATAATGCTCCACAACCTACAAGGATCTATGACTGATTTGTTTACCACGTATTACATGGCAGGGCAAGTGTAAAAATGCTAAACTTTATAAGTTCTATTAGAAAGATACAATTTATTTGAATTTGAATATTGATGCTGGTTTGTTTGGCCAATTATCATCAGCTGTAAAGCTTTGTCTCTAACACTTCTGAACACAAGTCCAAAAAGCATTTTCCACATGATCATTCGAAAAGGATTGAGTTTATTTTGGCCAATTTGAATCACTACCATTTTTTAAACCAAGTAGAGTCCCATAGGCATTTTATCTTAAGGCGTTTAAGTGTTCAAGGAGCCCATAGCAAGTCTGACAGGTCTGTTGGCCAAAATATGAACTGTGGTTTCCACAAGCTGGACTATGAGCCAAATATACATACTTTTCAAGCTCTATGTTGCTAAAGTAAATGGAAAATCCTTATACTTCAAAAGGGTAGTGTGAAAATAGTAACCCAGATGTTCCACAGATATGCTTTCTTTAAAATGAGAGACCAAACGCCACTCCATTTTTTATTATCTTGATTATCCATCGTCCATGAGATGGAATACTATTATAAATGAATAAATAGTCAATAATCTAATGAATTTCTTTTTCAGTGTTCCTAGTTTTGAAAAGTTTCTAAAGCATCACACCATACTATAAACTTTTCTTTTGCACAATGCATCTACGTAATTTTCAAAGGTTCACACTGTGCTATCATTTAGTGACAGAGAGCCACGCAATATACAGAAAAGTTGGAGCTGGTGTTTGATATCACAGTTTGGTCTGTTTACATTTATAAAACTAACAAATAAAATTCAAGTGACACCACAGCAATCTTGAAAAATACATTCTCTAAGACAATTTCAAGCAACGTTCCTTTGGAGGTGTGGGGGGGCCGCCACCAGAGGGCGACACTGAGGCATTTCAGGTCCATAAGTAAACAGTGGGCAGTCAGGTCTGTGAGGTTTGTCTGGTGGGCAGAACAGAAAGAGGAAGACAGAGACTAGGGGATGAGGCAGAATGTGTGTGGGAGAGAAAAAACACTAAACAGAAGGTGAGGCGAGACAACTGAGTGGGGGGGCCATGAGACTGAGAAGTACTCAGAAGGAGGATTCGTGTGTGTGTGTATGTGTGTGTGTATGTGATTGTGAGAGTGAGCATGAGGCTTATGTGAGATCTTGCATAAGCGCAGGTGTCAGCAGGTGCATGCAAGCGCTAATATGAAGCGATGCATTGGCATCTGTGTGCGTCTACATGAGTATGTACATTTCCGTGCCTAAAGACAGTGGTGCTCCCTCATTACCCCGTTTCCTCTAGCACAGCGCTAATGAGGAACCTCACCATCACTGTGGTATTCAAGGTCAAGCCTAGGCCAAAATACACAAGCAGACACACACACACTTGCACACCTTGAGGGTACACAGTGTGAATGCCAATGGGCCCAAACAGCTTGAACTAGCAACACATTTACATTACATTACATAGACTACGTTTATGAGGATTTATTGCAAAAAAAAAAAGAAAAGTGTGCCAACCATGGCAAAAGCAAACAGCCAGATGGAGGAGATCTGCAGCATCCCATACGACCCCGTCAGCTACTCAGGAAAAATGTGGGAATGATGTTGTGTTCCAAAGTCTTCAGCCCCTGTGCTTTTGGCAAGTTGTTAAAGGAGAAGAGGCATGGCTGAGCAAAAAACAAAAAAAACAAACAAAAAAAACAGTAAAATAAAGCACATAAATAAGTGATACAAAGTATACGGATGACAGAAAAAAGACAGAGATTTTGGCAGGCTGTGAAATACCACGGAGGTAGGTTTGGAAAGAGGGGGTGGTGGGGGTAATTAAATGAAAACAGCGAGACTTAGCTCTTTAGTCTCATCCCACCAGACCGGCCTCACATTGCTACAGCTAGCTAATGTCATAGCAACAGGGAGAATGAACGTCTAATGGGTGCGGCACAAGAAGTGGAATAAAAGCAGGTGCGGGATGTAATGATGGAAAGACGGCGTGAGGAAGAAAGAGTGAAAGTGAGAGAGACAGAGATTAACATTGTAGAGTCAAGGACAGAAACATTTGCAAGGACTATTGGGAATGATATGAGGATGAAAAAAGAGAATAAAACAAGGGATGAGGGAGTGAAGAGAGTGGGCTGGCAAAGAGCCAGATGAGTAAAGGCCATACTGTCACATTCTCCCCATCCATTTCTATTTCCTCCCCCTTTCACGTGTTGTACAGGTACCTGTGTTTACATTGTTTTTGTATTCAGTTGTCCCTACTGAATAATGCACTGCACCATCAATAATTCAGCTTTAATTAGCTAAGACACACTAGACAGATTTGGACCCCACTTGAACATTGACAGGGCAAACATTCACCAGAACCAAACACACGCAGTGGGAGCTTTGCTCAAGCAGGGCCCAAAGATGATAAGAATTGGAGTCTGATCACAGTTAGTGAAATCTGGAAAACGGACAACACATTTAAACAAAGCGGTGACTAAGAATTTATGGTAGATGTCCCAGCATAGTCCAGTATGAAATGCTTCACCACCTCTCTGTTGTCATCACAGGTATTGTAACTCATTACTTCATCTCAGCTCTGCAACATCTCAGTGTTTAACATATTATTTTACTATGAAACTCAAGGACTCTCAAGAATGGCAACAATGGCAAGTCAGTCACGATGGTATCCAAAGTTCAATGGTTTAACTACAAACGAAATGCTTACAAGTTACAAAAGAATACAAATGTCTAAATTCAGCCTCTCTCAGGTCTGAATACAGACATGAAGTGTCCCCAGATGTTCAGGGGGCATCCCCTGAGGACCATAACAGATGCCAGGGTAAACTACAATGGACAAATAGAGCTTGCATTAAAGTGAGAAATGAAAAATCCATATATTTTAAATATTTCAATCACCTTTCACCTTTATTTCAATGCTACAGGTCATTAAGTAACGTGTTTGTACAGCTGAAGATAATCGTGCATTCTTTAAATTCCATCTGTAAATGATAAAACTTTGCACAACCATCAGATAACAATATGATGGCTGGTAATGATCTGACCTCTCGATCACTATCGCAGAGTCAAAGCACTGAGTTTAAACCGACAGCAGTTACTCCAGAAAAGATGGTTCTCTGAGTAGTAGCGCAGCCATCAAACCTCCCATGTGTGGTGATGTGTCTTTCCGAAATTGATTCACAGTGTGTAGCAACTCCAGTCAGTACACGCACATACAGTTCCACCACAGCAGAAGAAGATTGTTAACCCCAGTCCACCGAGCAAATATCTGATTCTAAGACCTTGTGTGTTGCCAAATCTATGATGGACTGGCATCTCAGCGGCAAATTAAGTTGACAGCCCAAGTTCTGCAAATTGTAGCATCTGAGAAAGATGTGGGACCATAATGCAGGCAGACCTCCAGTTGCTTGTCCTAGGCTAAACTAATGCAGTTGGTATATTTATAGCATTTTGGTGTTAAGGTTGGGATGAGCTGGGCAAAAGAATACAAATGTCTAAATTCAGCCTCTCTCGGGTCTGAATACAGACATGAAGTGTCCTCAGATGTTCTGGGGTATCCTCTGAGGACCATAACAGATGTCAGCAGAGCGTGGTGGTTACCATCGTCTCACAGCAAGACGGTTCTGGGTGGAAAGGTCCCTGTTGCTGTGTGGGTTCTCTCCGGGTTCCCTACCTTCCTCCCACAGTCCAAAAAACCTGCATGTTAGGTTGGTGGGACATTTCAAAATGCCCTTATGAGTGAGTGTGCATGGTTGTTCATCCTTGTATGTCTTGTGTGTGGCCCTGTGATGGACTGGAGGACCATCCAGAGTGTACCCTGCCTCTCGCCCATTGAATACTGGGATAGGCTCCAGTCCCCCCTGCAACCCCATTAGGGAAAAAGGGATTACGAAAATTGATGGATGGTTGGGGTGAGCTTTTGCTCATATTATATATACTCATAAATATTCAGTTCTAACATTGTTAATAATATCTACAAATATACCATGCAACCCATACAACTTTCTTAATTGGGCTCGTAGGCCTTAACCAATAGCCCACTGGGAAAACACATGTCTATTCTGTGTCGCCTGTTGCTGATAAATTGGGAAGAAAAAGTAGAACTTAACCACATTGTAAAGAAATCATCATTTGTTTTCAACCAATGTTTCAACAAGCCCTTCAACAAGGAGTGTTTTAATGTGAGTAGTCTTTTTTATATCACGATTCAACTTGATGAATGGTCTGAAAAAGTTCTAACTATGCTCAACGCACAGAATGAAATGGTCGACTGAAATTTCCTAGACAGAGCTTGCTTCGTCACATTCACTTTGTTCCCACTTATCCGACAATTCCTAAACACATAAAAGATATCTGCTGAGATGCACAAGATATTATTCCAAAGGCCACTGTTTTCAACTTTCTCCTAGTTCGCATTAAACAGCTGCAGACTCAAGTCTCTGCTGGTGTGTGAATGTGGGTGTGTGTTTGTGTTCCAGTCAAAATAGAGTGTATACCACTGAGGTGTGCCTGTGGATCGATCCGACTGTGCATGAGTCGACAGGCTGGGTTAGTTGTTCTTTTGATTGATCCAGCATATGTGCTCTGTGGGCATGTGTAAGTCTAGGTGCATGAATTAAAGACAGTACACGCAGTTTTAAAAAATATTTGACAGAATTTGTCTTTTTCTTGACACAAGGTACCACAAAGCAGGAGCTGCTTTATTCCTTTAAAAATTGGCATTGCTTAGGCAGTGGAGGAGCACTCCAAATGAAATTCTCAAAAAGGATTATGAATGGAAGGGGTTTCAATGCAAATGATTCAGGGCTGCCACTGAAAACCTACTTTATCATATTCTGCTGCAAAAAGACAGAAGAGCAAAACACTTTAAGAATCTTTAATAACTTACAACATCATTTAGAGCCAAAGACCAAATAACCAGATATAAAAATACATTTATTTTATAAAACAAGTTTTGGGTGATCGTGTTAAATACTTTAGTTACTAGACACAGTGGTGCTCTGCCTCTTCCTATAGTCTATTTACCTCTAGGGGTCATGCAGCTGGAGAGCCCCAGGATCCTGAAGGTCTATGTGGAACAGCTATGTGTGACATAACAGAACCTCAGCGACATTAGCTTGAGTCAGGGAAAAGTCATCCCGTCTTTTGCCAGCACCTTAAAAATAAATCCCTAAACCACCTGATCTCATTGACAATAAACCATCAATGTAACCCACATCGCAAAGAAAGCAGAGACTGTCATTAGCTTACCTCATTAGACAAGTTATTAGACAACTTTCAGATGCCATCCACCTTTTTCAGGAAACCCACTCTCATCTGGACAAAGCAGGCCGCAGTGATAGGATCACGTTCTCGTGTTTAAATAATCTATGCTGTTATGTAAGAAGTTGTACAATCTTAAAGGAACATATTAGGGTGCGCAAAGTCATTACTGTCAGCAGTAAAATTGAAAAAAAAAAACTATGGATACTTTCGAGTCAATCATGAGTGGAAAAAAGAAAAAATGGTTTAATATCTCTTTGGGAGCAATGTGCACTCACAAATTGAGTGACACATTTGAATTGACAACTAAAGTTTTTAGCTTAGGCTGTATGATTTAGACATACTCTCTAAAACTTAACCCAGCAATCGACAGCCATGAGCTACTCAATCGTCATATCACTCCCAAAATGTAAGATAATGGTGCCAGGAAATAAATAAAAATGCTGCCAAGGGGCAGTTTCTTTGGTTTGTACTATAATGAAGAAATGGGAACAAAGAGGAACTGTGGAGGTCAAGTTAAGGTCTAGAGCACAAAAAAAACATTTTCCACGAGAATTGCTCACACTGTTTCCAGCGGGACAAATGAAAAGCCTGTTTGACTGTGAAACGTATTGAGTGAGTTTTAACAGACTCTTGGGTGGAGGTTCACTGTTCTGCTGGGCAGTGACTCCAGAGCAAATAGGACTTTCATGGAAGAAAGAAAGGATTCTCGGCCTGCACATATAAATCCTAAAAAAATGGCAATGCGTTTCAGAAGAAGGCCAAGAAGAAGGCTAACTTGTTTCAGTCTACGTTATTGGCAAATATGCTCAAGAAGGATCCCTCATAAAAGTTTTCTAAAGTTAATGGTTGAAATGGATATGTGGAAGTACCTCCATAGAGCAGAGCCAGAAAGAGAGCTGGAAAATCTGCCTTTTTGATAATCAGATCATCTCTCACTGACCCTGACCTCACTGATCAATTACTTTTGATGAGTTTTAAAAAATTGCCACATGTAAGCCACAATACCTTTCAACTCAAACTGGCTGACGGCCACACCTCATGTGCATCCTTACTATGTTAACTGATTCACAAAATAAAGATAAATAAAGATAAACGACAAATGTGACCTGAAACTATAGCAATCACATCACCAAAGATGCACAGATGGTGTATAAAGGCAGGAATGATGTTACAAGTTACGCAGACATCCATACCACAGCTTGTTATTACTAATTGTTGTTTTTTGGTGCAAGATGGAAGCTCAGCTCATCAAGCATCGGTAGAAAACAGTAGATTTCTAAGTTGGTCTAGATTCTTAGCTACCCAGGTAGCTTCTTTAGGTAATCCTAACTGATTGAAAAGAACCAGACTTCTTATTGGATCATGTTGTCCTTATTCAGGCTCTTTAGAAGCGATGTTTATGTCAAGGGAACAGTCAAGGGATCTAAAGATGATTTTAACACACTAATGCTTCAGATTAAGTAAAATGGAGCCCAAAAAGGAGAAAGGATAAGAATAAAGTTGGAAAAAAAACAAAGGCCGGAGAAGGAAAGAGAAGCAGAAGCAGCAGGTTAGCACTAATGGTCAATGACATAGCACTGTGGCTAGGCTTAACACAGGCGTCTGAACTGCTGAAATATTTACATGGCTTACAGAACGAGAGGCTCGTTCACTTCAAATCAGCTGGAGCAGGGAGAGCTGGGCCACTTCGCTGCCTCTTCACTTACTGAGGTAACAGCATGCAGTTCAAATGGATAGCATCACATGAATAATGTGCCTGTGTGACTTTTTGTTTTACTTATTTATCTCTAGCCCCGGTGTGTTAGGACGTTAACTTCATTTAGTTAAAGGTTAAAATGAGGAAGTACATTGACAAACTAATTTGTCCCTGATCGCTTTGGCGTTCTACTTCACAGTACTTTTCTCTAACTTAACGCTGTGCTTACACATGAAAACAAGGTCCTGTTTGCTTTCCCTTTCTGGTTGTAGGTGACAGTCTTAATGTGGCTTCTAAGTTAGAACAAACTGTTCTTTGCATCAACACCCTAAAAAACTATTTCCTTACACTTTTCTGGGCATGAATAAAATAACTCGTCATGTATGATCTGGGCCCTGGGACACACGCGGTGTATGACGAACCCCAGTCAGCTTTAAATTTCAGAATTTCATGCATGCTGGTCCCTACCATGCTCAGCGTCTGAGATCTAGGTGTGTGTATGTGTGTCTGTGTCCCTGTGCATGTGTGTGATCCTGCGTGGGTGTGTGAAAGTGAACCATCCAAGCTCCTCTGTGTGTTTTTCAAGCGCTTGTCAGCTTCAAAGACAGGGGTCAAACCAACAGGCACCTGACACAAGCTAACTTCACTAGCTGCTACCATGACAACAGATAACAAACAAAAAGTGAAAACTTGCTGCATTTTCCATGATGACAACTCAGAGACTCTCCCCTCCACACGAACTGCCAATCTTAAGTAGACAGATGAACGCATCAAAATCATTCAGTTGTGTTATTTTACACACTTTCTCTGTAATTGTGTGTTTGTTTTTAGCCCTGAGCCACAATTGATTGAACCCCCTTCTCCTTTTTCCTCTTATTTTTGCCCTCTTGCTTGCTAGGAGCCTGAAGTGGACATGCCTGGAGGCAAAGTTCCCTCTGAGCTTGACAGCTCCAGTTCAATTTTTAATCACTACACAGCCATGCACATATACACGTTCACACTTATATCATATGGAATCGCATATAAATACACTTGTGCAAAGACACCTGTGAACAGAAACCCATGTAAAGGTAAAATTGGCAGGTTTCAAGCTGCTGATAAATAGAGGTACACGTCTATCCAGTGGAACTGTCTGCCCTGAAGTAATGTTTTTTTCACTGCATCGATTCATCTTGTTTAACTACCATTGTACTTTTTACTTCTTTGCGTCCCACTGCAGAATATACCCCCTCAACACGGACTGCATCAGCTAATTATCATAGCAGTGCTGCCTGAAATGTCTGTGATGGAGATAAAGAACGGAAAACTTTGATGTGTGAGCACAGAACCCATTACCCTGTGGAAGTTTCTGGCTGGCTCTGAGAACAGAAGCGTTGGACATCTTCTCTGAGTAAACATAACAACCGTGTGCTATAGAGTCAACCGGGGTCAGCCGAGTGGAGTCGTGTAAATCCGTGCTCTTCATAATCTGTAGACATTGGTGCCACATCCCTATGGAGCCCACAGGCTTTAACATGCCTGTTGCTGATGGCTCGGTTAATGACCAGTTATGTTTTCAGGCAAAAGCTGCATGAGGTTGTCCATTATCCCTCTCCCTACTGGCCTCTTACACTCCTTCCCTCCCAATCTCCCCATCTCCTGTTCTTTCTCTCACTTTTCTTTTTAATTACCTGATGTCTCCTCTCCTGGCCCTGACGCCAATAAAGATGTGAGCGGCACCGCCCGCACTGAGCCGTCTGTGTGCATCCGATCTCTGATCTTTCCACTGTCTGACTGTGTGTGTGGGTTTCCCAGAGTGTCCCTACATTTGTGTATAGCCTGTATGTGATTCCTGCCTAAGGATCTGTAGGTTTGCCTTTTAACAATTTTAAACATACAGATTTAAACAGATGACCCTTTTTGTCACCATTGTAACTCAGAACAGCGCAGTGTTCTTTTGATAATAGGTAAAGATGCAGACTATTCCACTTGTGGCTACTGGCTGCCATTATTACAATCAATTTGTCTGCTGAAAACCTTCCTCATTAAACAAGTATCCAAAAGTCTTCAAGAAATAAAGTGAAAATTGCCAATTAATCTCCTGGGACCCATGCTGACATTTAGGATGCATTTCTTTTTTCTGAAATGAAACATTGTTTTCATTAAATAGAGACAAGCATCAAATCAATTTCATCCCAATTTTACCTTCACATCACAGAATAACTTTATTGATAATAATGCTAAATATCAAAATAAAAAAAGTAAAAATATTAAGAACTTCTGAAGAGAGACACAGTGGAAAAGAAACAGGGTTTGAAACTATTTGAGGAGATAATAATAAGCGGACTGAATCAAACTCCTCGGACAGAACCTACTGTACACAGACAGGACTCAGAAGGGACAATGATGCTCAGACTGATTTGGCGGCTTTTCAGTCCCCTTTTTTCTGCTCCTCAGATCACAACAAGGCTCTCTGTGTCTGTGCCATACACTTTTCCTTTCTGCAAGTCCGTGCTTTTGTACTCTTTTCAGTTTCCTGTCACTGATCTCTCCGGGATGTCCCTTCTCTCGCATGATGCCAAGCTCAGGTTCTCCATCTGTGACATGTATGAGGACAGAAGCATCTTGTTACACTTCAAATAGAGCTGCGATGCCTTATGCACCCTTGGCACACCAGCAGAGGCGGCTGGACGCTGTGAAAGGCAGTTACCTGCCAATGGGGTAATCTGTGTTTGTTTGTGTATGTGTGTGAGTGTAATTGGCAAGTATTTAAGAGCTTTCATTCTTTTTTTTCACTGCTGGCATGAAAGAGGCTACATGAGGATAGTTTACATTCTGACTGTCAAAGTGTGTCTTTTGGCATCAAACATTTACCTTCTGTCAGCTTCAAAGAGGATGTTTCAAGAGAAGATCTAGATTTTGAGAAAAGTAAAAGTATGGAGCTTGTGTTATGTCAAAAACCTGTACTGGAACACAAGCTATGCGAGTTCAAAACCATGAGATATAAACAAGTACCGTGTTTTGTTTGTAAGCTAGAACACACTGATTCTATCATTAAAACAACAAGAAATTGAGAAATTTAAGATTAAAGTTTCAACCTCATCTCAGATAAAAATGCTTAACATCTGGATTTCATCAGACTCAGTTATGAAGCATAAGAGCTCTGATTACAGGGAAGCCTATGTTTTTCAGAGGCATCCCAGATGTGGCTATTTTTTATCGCTGCCACATGAAGCTGCGCTGAGTCGATGAGCTGAACGAGGAGACAGAGAATTTCTTTTTAATCACACCGCCTCCGGAGCAGACTGTGTTACACTCCTTATCAGCAACTGGGACAGATTTTAAAGGTGGACGATGACAAGTTCAGTTGTTGAAAAACACAAGATGCTATATGGCATAATAGATCCTGCTCTTTTTTAATTGGGTTGGCTTTTGGAGAACTGAGTTATTCAATATCGCAGAAATACCAGACTAAATGCAACTTGTGCAATCAGGAGGACAATTTGAACCTCCTCTGAAAAGCTACTTGGAAGGAACAAAACATTGGCAAAGAGTTTGTATCACAAGATCTAGCAATGTTACCATTAAAATCTAAAATTGAGCACTGTGAAGAGTCAAACTCAATTCAGGATCATTCAACTGACTTTAGTTTTCAAAAGCTAACTAACGAGCAAATGAAGATAACTAAGATATCTACGCCACAGGATCAACATCCTTGTAACAATTTACACAACTTCCCTCTTTGTGAGAGACAATTGTACAGTTGAGTAAAGAGTGGTCTTCAAGTTACTTGAATAGTGTTATAAAATCAGGATTTTACGAGGGCAGAGAGAGTCTTAAAATGTGTAAAGCGACCACAAGTTGATGCTCCCTCTGAATGAGCTGCTTTTCAGCACTCCCAATTTTGGACGTATTTAACTGACTGACAGGATTAAAAAAGATAAGATATGTTAAGGGTCATGGATAGGAATGATCGAACAAAATCAGAATCCCTGTTCAGAAAAAGCAAAAAATGTATATGCATTTTTCAAAATCTGGCCTTTTTCCCCCCAAAGTCTGGCATATAACACACAACTTTGGGTTGTTAGGTGTAATATCAATCAAATAAATACATTGATGATAGTACAATATAAAAATATAAATCATGGAAGACTGAACAGCAGCTCCCAAATTCCCAAGTTTGCAGACTTGAGAACATGACACATTGTGAGAAAACCAAACTACAGAAAACTGCACTACATTAGAACAGGACAAATAAATCTAGCAATTGAGAAGTGAGAAAATTGGATTCTGAGTTCCAAAGGGAGCATTTAAAGAACTATTAAACCCTCTGATAAAATCAACAGACTCTGTGTTTACTGATAGGAGGTGAGATATGATCCTCAGAGGTCTGCAGGCCATGAAAGCAGATCCATCCGTCCCCCTTTTTTTGACATACAAAGTTTGAAATGACATGGATAATTAAACAACACTATAGTTAGGAATGAGTAAGAAAAGCTTGGCTTAAAGCAGGGAAAACGCCCGTATGCATTCACTGAACTAAACAGTACACGCACTTTAAACTGTGTCAGATTGGAATTTAGTTAGTTGAAATATGTGCTAATCAAACATGCGGGAATTTAACAGGTGTCAAAATATCACCTTTTTCTTCTCTTGCCCAAAGCTGCAACCCAAAAGAGCATGCTGCTAAGAGTGTATTTAGAGGCTGAACTTAAAACAGTGTGATGACCGACAGAAGCTCTGATCTCATGGAGTGCTGTACAGTACTGAGATGACTGCATGCCGTACCAGACCCAGGTTTACACACCGAGGAAGATACGAGTACAAAATACCCATTGACCAGTTTAAAGCTGGCTGATCTCATCAGATTTCACGGAACACTTGTAACCTCAGGGATATTGAGCTTTTATGGTCACTTTTAAAGAATCTATCTTGAGTCAGAGCAATGAACTGTAGGGATATCAGTTGATATCAAATATACATACATTTGTTTGAAATGATCAAAGGAGACATATCATACTGATTGAGTTAAATTATGCTTACATAACATCACTGCATAAAGTGTAGGCATGTAAAGTGACTCATTCTTGTCAGTTTTAAGTACAATCAAGCACTTGAACTATAACCTGTTGAACATTAAAATGAATCGAACAATATTTCAGTATAAAGTTATATCTAAGCACTACTCAGCCATCCTAATGTATTCATTTGAAATGAATTTGTTTGGATTCAATTGACGTAATATAATAGGGCTGATTAAACCAATTTACTGAGACTTGATCTCGCTTTAATACATGACATTACTTGTTGACTATAACGGTATAGTTTTGATGAGATTTGCAATGAGTGTTATTCTTGTTTCAATTGGGTTTGTTTTCATTCACTTAGCAAGTCTGGCAGAAATAACACAGACATGTATATTGAATATTACATTGACCCAACCAATAGAGACTAAGTGGACACAATAACATTACTTACTGCCGAGAGCCAACCTTGAAAATGTGGGGAAATTTAATCCGAAAGTGGATTTTCCAAAGAACGAGAACAGAGACTGTGTTGCTTTTCTGCTCTATTCTCATGTGTTTATAAGATGAAGCACACACACATCATACAGACACACAGACACTTTAGGGGTCATAATGTCTTAGAATCAGAAACCTTGTTGAAGGCCTTCTTGTGAAAAGCGTGCACGATAACTCTGCACAGCCGGTAACACACAAGAGAGAATGTCCCAGCATGCACAGCATAGATACGTGTCCTTTGAAAAGCATCACATCGTCCATACGCCAGAATCTACAGCAAGCTGTGTAGAGGAAATGCTTCTACATGTCTCAAGGGAAGCACAATTGCAATGCTATTGATATTTCTATGAACTCTGAAGATGCAGGGGACCGTTGAACATGAAGCGTTTTAGACACAAAGAAAGACAGCTTAAAAACACAGTGAGTGATCATGGGCCTGCGGATCGAAATGTGGCGATACACGCCAAATCATTACAACATCAGTATACTCAGTGTTTACAACTTCTGGTTGTTACGGTAACATTGAGGTCAGTGGGTCAGGAACATGGGGTTTTGCAGTTAAGTGATTTAGACACATGCGCACACACGCTCATACACTGGAGCCCGGCATGAATCGACACAGCCATTAGCTGAAATTAGACTGATTATCCCTGAAAAGGCCTGGGAAATGGAGAGACACTGGGAAAGCTGCCACATTCCCTCAGATTCGCTCACGATAACTTGACCCGGAGCAGGGTTAGCAGGCAGAGACTGGAGCTGCAGGACAGGATCAGGCCCCTGGGGCTTCATAGGGGTGGTGGAGACGGTATCTGGGATAGTACAACCACAGCAAAACGGTGAGGAGAAGTGGAGCATAACTTGATCTTTCCACTCTCTTGCCTCTTTTTGTCAGCATCCGCTGCACCTTATCAGTAGCATGCATGACCGGTACGATGACACTCCTCTTTGATCAGTAGATTTCTCTGTGACTTTCTCATTCCAAGATGAAAATCATCTAATGTTATACAGGGATAAGTGCTAGGACTGAGTTGTTCACATGTAGATAAATAGTAGTCACAGAATATTGCAAAAGATACCTTCAATCACAGAGTGTGAACAAAAATCAAGCAAAAGGTCCGAAAACGCCCCCGTGCACCGTTTTTACATGTAGTGTGTTCCAGCCAGAGCTTGTCTGGCAAACATTTGTTTTTTTTGTAACTCCATCAGTACAGACTTTCTGACTCAGAAATATTTGTCTGCAGCGTAACCCAGTAAATATGAAGAATTAGTCATTCCAAATAGTAAACAGCAGCTAAATGACATTTGGTAATGTCTGTCCTCTATGACAAATGTTACATTTAAAGCAGTTCCAAGTATTCTTACTGCAATTCTGTCAACATTTTGAAATTGTTTGTTTATTTCAATCAAGCAGTGCTCTAATTCGTTATGAATACCATCACAGGTTAGGAACCCATACTTGATGTGTGCCCCTCTCTGGTTAATCTCACCATTTTTTCTGTGCATACGTAAGGAAGAAAAGGGAAAGAAGAACAAGAACTACAAACGAACAGGTTAAGGAGAGATTTCCATTCTACGCTATACTGAAACTCTCCATAAACCACCTGCCTTTTTAACTGACAATTATTCATAGTTCAATACTACTACAAAAGACTTTCACATAAACGCGCTCCTTCTTTGAGACTTTGGGGGACATTCATTTGTTAATAACATGTTTACGTGCAGTGCATACATTCATTCACACACAAAATGGGATTTTTTACTCATTTGTACACAGAGCAGTTCATACTTCTTTTTTTGAACATGATTAAATTCTTGCTTTTTGACCCTGTCAACTGAACAAGAAAGAGAATGCAGCACTGATCCTCAACTCTTTTTTTTTGGACACTTACCAGAAAGAAAGCAAAATGTGCACTGGCATAATTTAGAAGCTGTTTTCAACAAACCAGAGGCCTGAATGGCCAACTAACTTTTAATTTGTACACAGGCCCACGCTCAGTCCTTCGACGTGCTGCCTCAAAGAATATCTTCACACCGCCATACCACACACACACATAGTACTACACACGCATGCATACCTTGCTGTCAGAATGGTGATAAATTGCAGACAAAATTAAAAGAGGGAGCTGTAATCTGACACCTTCAGTGCTGAGCAACCAGTAATTAAATCCCTTCATTAGGTCAAATATTTGATTATAAAGAACCTGCAGGGAATGTAGTAATGACCTCCTCCTCCTATTGGGGGACGGTGAAAGGAAAAGACAGAGGGAGAAGGATATAGTGAAGGTACCAGAAAAGGAAAATGGAAACAAAGCCAGGTAAAGGATTTTTTTAAACATAGTTACTGGTTACAGTCATAAGAAAAACTCATTTGCCAACAGCTGATGACTAAATTCTTCACACCTCCTCCCCACTTTTTGCCCGGTCTCTGGATAGTGTGTCTGGTTTGTTGTAGTAAGCTAAAAATGCTGGCTGCAGCATATTGCTAATGTGTTGATGAAAGCAGCCCAGGCCAAGGGAGTCTCTCTCTGGTGGAAGACAGACGAGTGAACATCGCTGGCCTCCGCCTCAACCCTCTCTGGGAAGCTTCACCCTGAATCTCCTGCACCCTCCAGTCCACCTAGCTGTTTCCTCTAAATTAGTTTAAGGTAAAACAGAAAGAGTTTATACAAATAAATGCATGTTTCCACACTTGGTTTGGTCTCAGTCACATTGAGATCTCAAAAATACAAATGCAGTGGATTTGTGATCGGAGATGAAGGACAGATTGACGACAAATCTGAGCCAATGACCAATTAATGTAATACTTTCATATAGCATCTTCGAATGAGCAGCAGTCGAAGGTGAAACTGAAGAAGAACCACGCTGTTCCAGTTGCTAATTTCTGTATGGATTATTTCATTATCCGGTGTTAATAGCTTATCAGATTTAGGAATTGCGGGCTCCCTCCCCATACATCAGGTATACAATACTGTTGATTAAGCATGATTATTTGGCCATAAATCACATTCAGATGGACAAGGTTAAGTGTATATAAACTATTTAAAAAAAAACATTTCAAAGCATCCTTCTTCACAGGCTTCTGGCTCCCACTATTAATTAATAGATGTTTATGCAGAGTGTACCTGAACTTGGATGCTCCTGTTTTATATTTCACAGCTTTTCCTCAATCTCTTCCCCTTCCCTCTCTTG
>JABUIW010000032.1:790518-814932 GCA_013363375.1 Menidia beryllina | reverse complement strand
GTGTGGCTGCTCGAATGCCAATGCCGTCATCAAAGGATATGTCAAAATGAAGGCTCTGGCAGGGGCTGCTATCAGAATCTCAGACAAGAACACACAAAAACATGCGCACACACCACTCCAGCTATGCTTTCATATCACGCCCTGGGAACGCCCACTGACTGCAGCATATCTCCACCGGTATCACCAAGGTTACCAGCGGTAGCCAAGGATACCATGGGAGCCGCCTGTGAAAATGTAGAAAAAAAGGGTGTGGCCAAAGTCGACATTCACATCTTCATGTCAAGAAAATCCCACAATCATTAATAACAATTTTACTTAACATTAACAGCTGCTTTCTTAAGTTAGCGTTCCCTGAAGCCACATCCAATTTATTAAATCTGTAACAGCAAAACAGGATCAAAACCAAAAGAAAAAGTAATATTCAAAACACAAATCTTTGAGGTTAAACATTCAAAGTTTTGTATTTATAATCTCTTCGTAACATTTTGTAAAAATCCATATATATGTATACATTTATGTGTTTGTGTGCGTTTGCTTGAAGAAAATTTAAACCTTTTACTAGAGTCACACAGACAAATGCTATATGTAGGTGAATCCAGGTGTTATTTTTTTCTTTTTTTAACATTTTTTTTGGGCAAAACAGCAGCTTTCGGTATTCTACTTCTTTACACACCTCTTCTCTCATAACTGGATGTGCATGCTGAGATGTGACACACATCCCATATGCATATATCATAGCAGGCTTCATGCATTAGTCATTGAGTTAGTTAGCTGATGTGATGCATTTAAAGACCTCAGATTTAAAAAATTGGCGTTTCCATGACAAAGGAGGGCATCTGCCATCATCATTGTATTTGTGGCACTCAAACACTAATTGAAAGAGAATATTCCCTGACATGCTCCGAGCTCCGCTCAAGACACAGGGGGGGAGATTGCTTTCCTCTTCAACTGTCGGAAATACGTGAAATATTTTGGAACCAATAGAGTCAAATGTGGAAAACAACAACAAAAAAGTATTGGTGCTGGTGTCTTTGGACTACTCTGTAAACTTTAAGAGGGATCCTCAGCAATGGTTCAAAAAGCTTTTAAAGCCTGTTTTTGCATTAATCTCCTGCACAGATTGAAGGATTTTGCGTATTTAACACATCCCTCCATTCATCCAGCTATTGTCCATCCCACTTATTACGAGTAGGGTTGCAGGGATGCTGGAGCTATCCCAGCTGTCGTTAGGCGAGAGGCACGTCCTGGACACAGTGTCAGTCCATCACAGGGTCACACAAAGACAGCCAACCACACGCGCTAACAGGACAAGCTATGAACAGCAATGAATAAGAATGGCACTGAAACCCTAACAACAGCTGAACAATTGTTTTGGCACTTTTCATTCATTATTTTAGCACCTAGTTTCACATCAACATAAAGCAGTTTTTTTTTTTAAATAACTGTTGGTTCCAGTGGAGCAAAGCAAAAACGATCAAGAACAGTTCACTGCCACAACAAAGAGTAGCTCTCTCTTTCGTGGTCTGCTGGCCCACATATTACTGAGGTAGCCACCAAGTGGAAGGAACATGCTATAGCATTAAAGCGTAAACTTGTAAAGCAGTGTTTTAAAAGCTAAAGAACCACTTTAATGCGATATGACAGCCCACACTCTAAATACTGACATATGATCCTCCTTACTAATACATTTGAATCTTGAATAATCAAAATGATTCAATTCTTGACTATGGATAGTATGAGGTGTTTAAAAAAAATGCCTCTGGTCATTTAGTTAAAGTGCTACGTTTAAGATTAAATAGTTTTACAAAATTCTACAATGAAATGTTTGCTGATGGTGAATTTTAAGTCTTGATTCAATTATGGTAACTAAAGGATGAAAAAACCAAAAGTCAAATTACTCACCCTTTCTCACTGCTGTAAGTGTAAAAAATGTTCTTAAACTTTGATTTCATAAGAGGGAAAAATAAATGGTATGTAATATTATAAATTGTAGTTGGAGTCTGATGCCAACATCATTTTCTTGGACAACATAATCCAGAGCTGCATATCAGATAAAATGCACAAAAGGATCAGTTTACAACAGTTACCAGATAAATTGAAAAAATTGCTTCATTTGCATGTTTGTTTTGTGTAAAAACTTTTCCTTGTTAGAGGCACATTACATCTTGATGTAAACAGTTTCAGTTTATGGTAACTCAATTAGCGGGCAGTGATGCTTTGGAAACGTGCAGTTAGAGTTGTTATTCTGAAGTGTTTTAGTACGTAGACTTTTTTAATGTTTACTGTATGTATGTAACAAAAAGCTGTCAACCTTTTTTCTTTTTTTTTTACAAATAACAAAAAATATCTAGGAAAGCTGTCTAAGAGTCTTTTAAACAATTAGTCTTTACCATTTTTAGGAGATGGAAAAAGGCCATATTTGAAGGCTGGAGGAGTGTGATAATGGAGTAACACAAATAACTGAGACTTCTTTTGCACCTAACTTCACTGCAAACTTCACTTTGGACTTTATTCTCATTCACCGTTTTTTTCAGTGCCTTTTCGGTCATGTATGGACACCTTGAGTCCAAAAGATTGATATGATTAGAGTAAAACATAATTTGTACGAGTCTCGAAAAAATAGGGATTTTCGTTTCACACCCATTTTACATTTGACAATTAGTCTGATCTGAAATTCTCAGCTTATTGTGAAACATTATCAAAAGTAATTGTAATGACTGTTTTAATTCAATTAACCTCCCTCAAACTTTAATATGAAATGCTTTGGAAACTATTTCACTTCTGTCTTCTTGTTAGTTCTTTCATGTCTCCTCTGGATGTGCATGTAAACGCACCTAAATATGCAGTGAATATGTGTGCACATATAGTGGACACTGCAGAAGGGGTAAGAATGTCTGTAGCCTGAGGGTGTAGAAGTACAAGAATACATGCATGAGTGTGTGCCTAACTGCATGCATCTGTAGGTGCCATTTAAAACACTGACACATAAATACAATATCTACCTCTCCGTGAACACCCAAACTCCCTCAAACGCACACATTCACTGACCCACATGATCATCATCCTCTGTTCCAATTCTATAATTTGCACCCCTTCAGATCCAAATCACAGATTTCATCTACAGGGGAATGCCACGCTCCTCTATTGCCCCCAATTACTGGGGCCTGGAAGCAGAGTCAACAGCCAGTTTTAACACAATCATATTATCTGGGAGAAAATCAGCCCCTTTTTTACTTCTGCTTTGAGCTGAGCGCAGCTGGTGGGGCTCCAGCAAAAGCCACTTAAACCATCAGATTCTGAACGAGAGCAAAAATGACCTGAACTCTTCGTGGAAAACGGATTTTATGCAATTTTGTTGAGAGACATCCTCCACGTCCTTCATTTTCATGTAATACTTTCACAGAGATCAAACACTCACCTTAATCCTGCGGACGCGCTGCACTTCATATGGTAATCGGAAAGCCTATACGTTCAATTTGTTTGCAATTTACTGTGTGCGTGTGCATGCATGTGTGTGCATTTTGTGTAGGCCAATCTGCTTTCTGCAAGCTCACTTGTATTGCCATTATACATCACTGCGCAGCAGCAGCGAGTGGCTGTGTCAAAAAGCCTGCCTTCCTCCCCACCATATCTCATAGTTACCTCCTCTAATCAAATTACCCCAACCCCTTCTTCACCCACCCACTCCCTCTGTAGACACTGAGAGATGAGCATCGGAGACAGCCTGCTAAAAAAAGACAGCTGAAATGTCCAGCAGCCTTCCAGACAAAATCAGCGTAAACAAAGTAAACATTCCACCAGTAAATTGTCCAGCAGTTATATTTCTGCTGAAATGCATAGCTTAATAAGAATGTGTTGGTACTTTTGCATTGGTGAACCCTCTTGCGTTCACTTAAATGTCTCTGGCACTGAGGGAGGCGGTAAGCAGCACCTTTTTTACACGAGTAGAAGAAGATTTGCCCAAACCAAGTGCAAACAGAAAAAGAGCAACATTTTCACAAACAAACAAATTAACATTCAGAAATGCACAAAGACCAAGTAACGGTTGAGAGCATTTCCTTACGGGAGACAACAGCTTGTAAGTGGGGCAACACTTTAAAGTTACACTTCTCTCTCTTCCTGACAGATCATTTTCCCACTTTTACCTTTTTAATCCGAAGTGATTTAAATACAGGTTACCTGCAGTTTAGCTAATATAGACAGTTTTTTAACAGGTTTTTATGCATACACTACAACATTATACATCCTATAACCTCAGTAACTCCTTTATTCAGTCCAACCGGTAGAATTCTTATTGGATAAAAATCCAAAAGATAGATCAAATTGTGAACATCTGAGGGCTATTAGAGGGCCAGTATGGTTTAGTACATCTGTATTCCTTTTCCTCCACAAAAGACACTTTGTGTGCTTGTTTTTTTTTATTTTTATCTACACATGAGCAAAGACATTACATAAGGAAAGGTTTAATCATCAAAAAGCATAAGATTTTCATTTTTCATCGTAATGAAAAAATGATTTATTGCTGTCATCGCTTTTGTGAAAAGTTCCATGAAGTAGCTACAATCTTTTACTTTGTTCAATCTTATTATTGTTTTACTGGATTAGAACTAAATGTGTGGGTGCGGGTTTTCTCATGCAGAGCTTGTGGGTAACATGATAAACTGAGCTCGCTGAGGTAGAGTACTCAGTTTAAGGCAACAACAGCTTGTGCCTCAGTCGGAGCTATGACCTCTATGCACTACAGCAGGAAGGAGGGAGAGGGCAAAGGGAGATAACGATGGATGGAGGACTGGAGGAAGTAGAAGGAGCAGTAGAATGATCCACACACTGAGGCTTGCCTTTCAAAATGCTCACATAATCTAAGCGCCTTTCTTTAGCCTTAACATCCCCTAAACCTCCATCTGAAAACCTGTATTAACCAGCGTTGCCACTTTACAATCCTCCTGCGATTTAATTGGTTCTATAACACAATCTACACAAATTTCAGGGACGGGTCGTGTGTATGAATGTGTGCAGCCTGTTAAACTGACCAGCTTAGTTACAGGCAGTATCCCAGTTCTGACCAACATTGGATGAATAACACTGAATCAGACTAAACACTGCATGGTGGTTAGCACCAATGCCTCAAAGCACAAGGGTCTGGCTGAATCCTTGTTGAGGACCGTCCTGTGTGAAGATAGTCTTGTGCTGCCATTGTCTGAGTCTCTTGGCCATGCTTCTATATTTCTTCTCATGATTTGTTTGCTGGTTCAGATCTCTGGGGGTCAGGGACCTTTCTGAGTGGAGTTTGCATGCTCCTTCGGTATTATTACATATCGCATCGAACATTTGCTTGAAAAGTTCTTCCATTAACTGAAACACAATTTATAGAGCTAGCAAATGTAGACATCAGGGATGAGAAACAGAGCTAAAAAAAAAAACGGCACAATATTAAAAATCAATAAAATGAGGAGTTGAGTTTACTAGATTCACATTTAATACGCAAAAAGATTTATTTTCTAATTTAATCATAGTGTGAACTCAAAGGTAACCCATCACAAAGCCTGCAGGGCTGAGTGCGGCCTAATCCTTGAAAGTGGTAGATAACAATAGGTAATCCCCAGCAGCTAACATACCGTACCAATGCAGGACTCTGAATAGTTCCTTTACATCTGACAACTGACCTTGGTGCCACTGCGGTAGGAAAACCCTCAGATCGTTTGGTAGACACACAACACCAGCCACACACAAGGAACAAAAAAAATATCTGAGGCATGAGAGTGCCTTGACAGTGGCCTTAAACAGCCAGCATACTGTGGAAGACTAACTGAGCCTAACCTAGGAATTCCTTGACCAGAGACAGTACACGTCAAAAATTGAAGGCACATTTCTTAGAGCAATCTGTATGCTTCAGACGCAACCTCACAGGAATTTGTTTCCTCAAATCCGTGCTGTGCTTCAACAGTACAGAGTGTGTGTGTGTGCAGCCTCTGCTGGACTCTTTATTGATCAAATCTTCTTTGGGGGATTTGTAATTGAATAGATGTTATTCCTAATTCATTGTGCTTCTGTCACAAATACTGCTAGTTCATTCTCAGTTGAACTGACAAAAATCACAAAGAGAACCCTCAAGAAGCTTTCTTATACTCATCGCACACACAAAACGAGAAAGGGCTCCAAAGGTAGTCTCAGAAATGCCTGTTTACTTTTTTACAGCTCTAAAGATGAACAGGGAAAAGAGAAAGAGGTAAATCGGAGCTTAATGCTGTCACACACGAGCAAAAAGGACATAGAGAAGAGCACCATCACATTGCTTCAGAGTCAGCTGTAGCCACACCCGCCAGAGAGCAGAGGAACAAAGAAAGAAAATCCCATTCCTCCTTTCTGTTTTTTTTTTTTTTTCAAACGTATTTCATAGCTCCCTCAACCTGCCCCTTGTCTGCCCATCTCCCCACCTCTCACCATGTTGCTAGTCCCCCGCACTTGGCCATTATAGGGGCTGCGGATCCCCTCTTGAGGCCAGCCCTGAGCTTCCTGACCACAGTCAGGAACATGGTGATTGTGTGTGTAGGAGTAGGCAGAAACCAAAGGGAGAGACTGGATTAAAAATCAACTCTGGAGATGGAGCACAACCTGACAATTAGTCCCTTTTCCCCAATGTGCTTGTGTCTAAGAGTTTTCAACAAAAAGAGTAGCTTGTAAGGAAAAAGAGTTCTTTTTTCATGTGATGCCATCACATCAGTAGCTGCAGGTGCTTCTGTGTGGAAGTCTGTGTTTCTGAGTGGATGTAGAAACAGCCAAAGGATTCAAAGAGCTGTCTTGTGACAACATTTTTTTTGGTAGAATGAAATCATATGTTTCATGCCAAAGAATAAGTCTGAAACCCTTGCTGCTCAGATTTGAAGAACTAGAAGCGTTAGCAGAACTCTCTCTCGACTCAAGAGTCCTAATAGAAACATTTCAATACAACTGCTCTCACTAAACATGAATTTGTTGCCAATGATTTAGTTGAAATTCAAGTTAAGACGAGGATGTGGCATACCACTTACCACTCTTAGACTCACGGAAACATTACGGCTGTGTAAAGATCTTTCCATCATAAACAGAATAACATTATGTGCAGTCAAAAGCTAGCAGAGTACCCTTCAGGTCTGTAACCAACAACAGCAAAACTTGTTCCAGCTTTTTGTTTCTTTGGTTGACTTGATCATGCCTTTCTGAGACTTCCTGTGGTACATTTTAAACATAACAACTACCGCAACGATGACCGGATCTTGATATTTCTAATATGTTACATATAATGTTACACATAAAACATATTGTGGACATGTCTGTTGAAGATGAGGAATTACTGAAGATTGATATTTAAGTTGATGAAAACCACGGTCAAGATTGGCCAGGTTTCCTCCCACTAACCAATGACTTGTGTTAGTGGTCATTCTAAAGTGTGCATTGGTGAGAGTGTGATGGAACAGGGATGCCTGTCACTGTCTGCACTGCGATGAGCTGGCGACGTGTCCGGGATGTCCCTCCTCTTCCCCAAAGTGAGCTGGGATTTCTCCGGCCCTCCTGTGTTGCTCTTCAGGATAAAGTGGGTAAAGCTAATGGAGCTTTCCAGCTGTAAACATTTCATGCTGTAGGATTAAAAAATTATTTACTCCGACAGGATTTATGATGTTTTCTTATTTCTTAGGAGTTACCCATTTAATTGATTTTCTGCTCCTCCTTGTCCATTTTCAAGTTCTGAATCTTTTGCTCTCTAAAGAATTTTAAGCTAACTTCAACCATAGACCAGACTGGGCGAGTTTCTTTATCCATTTCAAAATTAATCTAAACCCAGGCTGTTTTTAAAACATTTAACTTTTTTCTTTTCTACTACCTGGCTTTGATGCTGATTCAGAGAAAACAACACACCTTGGGGGCCCAAAATTAGACCAACACACACACAGTGTTTTACATGGATAAGGTCATCTCAAAGTCTCCATTACATCTTGGCAAACAGATTATATTATTCTAAGGCAGTATCCAAAGCTTTCCATGTACATTTTGGCAGACAATCAGTCACACTGATCAAAGCACTAGATGTGTTTCTTTGTTTCTGCAGCTTCACTCCAGCCCCCACAGAGTCAGTTATTAGAATACAATATATTATTATATAATATATTACATATGCTGCTACTGTAACTATTCCCGAGGTCCTTATACACCAGCAAAACCCCCCAACATAATACACTGGGAAGGAAGGAGTGATTATTTTTCTATTGCGGAAAACAAAACAAAAAGCCTTGCTAAGATGAGGAGGGTGTGATTTTCTGTTATAAGGTGCAATTCTTTGCTGCAACAAGCAAATCTTTTTTTTTTTCCCTTGTAGATGTGTGCAAACAGAAATTCTGACGGACACATGAGCTGTGCCCCATCAAGGAGCACGTAAACAGAAAACATAAACAATAAGGAACAACAAAACTGGAATGTGCTAAATGGACTGAACATACATGGTGCCTTCTCAGCTTTGATTGTTATTTGAAGCAGTTTTTTTTATGAGACCAACCACGTTTGCCATTCAAGCACACATACAGCGTGTCTTGGTCTTCACAATGTCACAGACTACACAGCGTTCTCACACACTCACACACCATTGGATGCATAAGAGGCAACATAGGGTTCATTTTTCATGTGGTCCAGGAAAGCCAGGAATCAAACTGCCCACCCTCAGATTGGCAGAAGACTGCTCTGCCTCCTGAGCTACAGCAAGATGAGGCCAGGACTAAAAGCACATGAAGTAAAAGCAGCAGGCATACATAAAATATCCATGATCAGCCACAGAAGCATTCTGGCTTCTTGAAGCAAGTAAGAGACCTAAAAATCTTTTTAAACGGATGTTGCATGTTGATGAAGTTTACTCCACCCTTATTCGAAATATTTCAACACAATCTATATAAAATAATAAATCCTTTCTGATTGAGCCTTGAACAGGTGTTTTCAGTTTGGTCTGACTGCCTCCTTATACCTCCTGAAAGGGAATTAAACAGTGTGACCCGTGGAGCCGGGTCAGTCAGGGGTGGGCAGGCAGAAAGCCTGTTTAAGATGGAGGAACAAGGGGTAGGAAGAGGGGGGGTTATCTTGTTCTGTTTCCAAGAAGCTCAACTGAGGCTGCAGGGACCCACAGAACTGCTGATGTGGCGAGCATCGATCAGTTCCCTGCATGGCCATGCAGTCTCAGGGACTGATTGGCTGACTGGTGGTGGTCAAGCAGACGAGAAAACATTAAAAAAAGAAGCCAGACCTCTTTATTATTGCTTTTCTTTTTTACTCTCTTTTTTTAGGTGATGTCATATTTTTTCCCATCTGGACCTAGAAGTAATGGCTTCTTCAGGTCCACTGCAATAAGGACCAACAGATCAGGTTGTTCATGCCCGCAACAAAACCTTACACAGTTCTTATTTACAACGACTATTTGTTCTGAGATGTATTCAGTTTTCATGTTGCAAAAATAACCCTTTTCCTTTTCGGAATACTTAAGTATCATTATGACTATGACTATAATGTCTCTATGATGCTCTCCTCATTTTGATCCCTCATTTTTCGGAAGGTACGCGACATCTTTCCCCACAAAATGCACATATAATCTGAGTAAAATAAGTCATTATGTGGAAAATAAATTTCTATCTTCTTTTGAGTAAAAAAACACTGTCACACAACACGTCTGTGTCTTTGTATTCATGCTTCTCCCCTCTGAAACCCCATAGCTGTTCTACAATGAACGACCTAAGACAGACATCTTACTATTAAGTATTTATGGCCGGTCAAGGTTATTAGAAGTTTGTTTGCACTGATTTCTAGAATCTTTCATCACGGTGTCACTGCAGAAATAATGAACACGGGCTCACAGGTATAGAACCTAATATCATTCCCATAGCGCCATCAGCTGCAGACTTCTCTCTCTGAAATGAAGCAGCTGGTATCATGCCATCACCGAAGTGTTTCCCTGAAATTGTTGGGGGTTCCACTACTTTACTTTCAATGGTGAATCCTGTTATTGCAGCCACTCAAATAAACTGAGCCAGCACTGTGTGAATGACAGCGAACGAGAGGAAAACGCAGCAAGAGCGCTGGTTAAGTGCAGTGAGTAAGCGGCAGTAATCACAGCTCTGGTAAAAGCACTCGTTTTCTCTGTGAAGCGTTCCTGGTTTACGCTCAGCCTGACTCTCTCCCTCTCCTCCTCTGATTCTGATAATAGCTCTAGATTGAGTAATTGTATGTTTGAGTGGAGCTACACTGCAGGGTGGAACCTGCAATCAGATACTGAGAGCATTTTTTCTTTCACTCACACTGTCTTGTCTCTTCATTCTTACTATGCCCCAGCAGTCAGGCCTCTCCTCCGCACCGGGCCCTCCATCCATCCCTCCCCTTCCTGCAGGTCTGGCTCCTTGTTTTATTCTGTTTCCTTTTTTTCTCCAGTCCACTCTACGTGGCCGGGGAGGGCCGAGGTCAATAACAGCTGTGCTCCGTGCTGTAATTGATGTCATCATTTCAATTTGAGCTGATTACAGTTGAGAGCTGCTTATCGTGTGGCCCAGGGTGGAATAACACACTGTAGGGCCCAGTGAGTCGCTACGCCTGAGCAGGCTTAACTGCTGGGTAGGCTGGATGGATGAATGGGTTGGTCCGGCCCTGGGCTGCTTTCTCTATTGACTTTTGATGCGGAGGTAATGACTGAGTGTATTCCACAAGCATGGCTGGCGCAAGTGTCCATGTCGCTGGTATTTATTGTAGTTCCAGGGCTTTCATGGCGAGTGATCCCCCCTCCTCCGTTGACGCGCTCTCACATGACTGAACCCTCAGCTGGCGCAGTCGTGGGTGTGTGAGATAGTGTATTTACCTCTTTCGAATGTTATGGAACTTCACAGAGTTTCATTTTAATGTGTTATAGGTCATTTCTCTAACAGTGCATAAGATGAGGATTCGCTTCATTCAAATGATTTTAGCAGTGTGCAGAATTTAATCTGATACGAGAAAACTTCTAAGCATATCCATCTAAAAAAGCTGGGAATCATTTTAATATTTCACTTTGATTAACGATTAGTCTAATCATCACAATATTAAAATATTTTCTATTTTACTCTAAAAAATATCAATAAAGGAAAATCCATCCATTATCAATACCGCTTATTCCATCATGGGGTCGCGGGGGGAACTGGAGCCTATCCCAGTGGTCAACGGGCGAGAGGCAGGGTACACCCTGGACAGTCCGCCAGTCCATCGCAGGGCCACACACAGGACAAACAACCACTCACACTAACATTCACTCCTAAGGGCAATTTCCCCAATCTCCAATCAACCTAACATGCAGGTTTTTGGACTGTGGAAGGAAGTCGAAGAACCCGGAGAGAACCCACGCAAACACAGGGAGAACATGCAAACTCCACCCAGAAAGGTCCTGGTTCCCCCGGGATTCGAACCCAGAACCCTTTTTACTGGGAGGCGACAATGCTAACCACCACACCGCCGTGCCGCCCCCCCAATAAAGGAAAATTGATTTGTAAAAATCTTTTCCCTTTAGGCCTTAAAACACAGCTGTATGTGAGAGACAGATGTAATTATAAAACAATGCTGCTTGTACCATCATGATATTACATTATTGAGAATAATGACCACTAGTTTTGTTTGCTTCTGCTTCCTTGGGGTTCCCCTTATTAGAGAAATCGGAATAGTTTAAAATTAGGGCAAATTACTCAATGACATTATTGACAGCAGCACATTTAGAATAACTTTAATAAAGCTCTTTGGTTTTAAAATGTTTCTGCAAAGACAGCAGGCACTACCCTTACCCCTCAACACCACTTGTCTGAGGCATGCTTAGGAGCAGAGCTGTTGCTAAAAACGAAAGAACGCTGTTTCTCGCTGCCTCTTTCTTTTTTTTGCCGGAGCGATGAATCTGTGGGTGTCAGGAAAGAAAAAAGCTGTCTGCCACATTCTTTGTCTTTCACCTTCTCTGTCATTTCCCTGACTCTTTTAATGCCGTCATTAGGAGAGCTCTCCTGTGCGTTGCTACCGCTGGTGGCCAAGAAACAAAGACTGAGAGAAGCAGGCAAAGGGTGGGGACAATCAGGGAAGATGCATGCTCTGGTTTTTGTTATGCATTGAGGTAAAGATGGTCTGGAGAAACTTAGCTTTTTCCCGCAACCTGCCTCTGCATTGCATGCACACAAGCTCTGAGTTTACGACACATGAGTGAGACGTACAGCACAGCTGCGGGTTGTTTTCCAGGTGTGCTTCCACCTGGATCGCTGGAGTTAAACCCAAAATGACAAGTGAAACACTTCCTCTGTTAAACACGATCATCATTTCTCCTCCTGGTGGATCCCTAGCCTGTGTTCACACCTGCTGGCATCATCTGTATAACCCCCCCCCCTCCCTTGTTCCCACGGTAACCTGTACCTGCCACAGCATTATTCAGGACCTGCTGATTACTTCAGTTGCTGGGGCACATCTGGAAGAAAATGGCTCACACACGAGATAGGTATCAGGAAGAGAGGCCCCACATTGAGAGAATGTATGTCAGCTAATTCCACTACTTGTGTGTGTCATCCACAATAAGTGAAATCATTTAATTATATGAACTAGTCAAGGTTAGCCATTTTCTTTTCAGGATTGTTGGTTATGACATTTTTAGTCTCATAGTTTTGACTTCATAATTTTGTGAATTATACACTTGGTGTAAAAGTATTAAAAATCTGTAAATCGTTCACCAAATATGTGGGCACGTGAGATTCCTAGTCTTTAGTCCATCCACACTGCATTTTTCTGACTGACCGTTCAAAATGAGCATTTCAGGTAAGAATCGGTCACTGACAGTATAATGCTCAACACTCTCAACAAAATGTCTCTTTGTGTTCGTGCTTTGGCAAATTCAAGGAGAAGGATGCTCCACCTTGTCAAATCCCAACAGCATGAGGGAAAAACTAAACAGATAGCTTCTGAGAACATGCTCTACCGACATGCTCGAATAAATGGGGCCAACCAGGAGCAGAAGCACTGACCTTCAGCAAAACAAAACAAGCTTCAGACAAGTGGACATGATTTTTCTGATGAAAACGAACACATTTTCAAAGGGAAAATTAATGCATTGGTGGCAGCACAGTGTGTACTGTTTACAAGTCTGAACTTCAACATTTCATCACAACTTAATTATCTATATTTGAAACACAAATAGCAATTATGTTGTAATCTTTGACCTATCATCACTGTGTCCTTGTGTCTTCTGAAAAGACGACGTTGACACTTAAAATTCCTCATGCAATGCCAAAAAGACACACACGCATGAACGCGCCTGACCTCACACCCACATGTGTACAAAATCCAGCCAACACAGTCAACAGACTCGACATCCCTCTCTGAACAAATACTGAAGGAAAAGCCTCTGAGTATGGGCAGAGGCCCTTTCACACACACAAACATATGGAGATGGGGTTCAGGAAATGAGATCCTGATTTTAGGGCGGTTTCTCCACCCGGATTTTACTTTCTTCTGAATAACTATTTGCAGCAGCACTGCCTTGTTAGCACGCATACAGCTAAAATAGATGCACATATCTTAATGTTGGATAGGCCAATTTATTGACCTCCTCCCAATAAAGTCCATCCTCTAAAATTAGACTTCTTACATGACACACAAACACTTTAAAGCTTATCCAGTGAAGAAAAGCTTTTCTGAAATGGTTGCATTCAACAGATTACACTTTCAGTAATTTTCCTCCATCAATAAGATAAAATCTACACTTAAAAGGAAGAGTAATTAAATTAAATTAAATTGTCAAATTTCCCAAAAAAATGTAATATTGTATTATACTTTCATTTTATTTGTATTATTTTGTCTTTTAATTAAAAAAAGAAAGAAGAAAATATCATATATTATTACACCCTGTGTACAAAGCCAGCCAAAGGGAATCAACCCAACATCCATATCATTATTTACATGTGCCTCTCCGACTGTGGCCTCCATGGTTCTCTATTCTTTAATAATGTAAAAACAGAAAAATTATATTTCTAAAGCAGAAAACAATAATTCAACCCTCCTGTCAAACTTTACTATGGTTCACCAGCACAGAACAACATCACACACACTGACATCCAGAAACAAAATTAACATGCTAAAGAGTTATCAACTGGCTTGAGTTGTGCGGCATCCTATTCTTTACACATTAAAAACACACCAAAACAATCACAGCAGCAATTTCATAAACTGAAGAAAAAACTGTCACACTGCTCAGTTTGCACACTGTGCAATCTGTGGCCTCCAATTAGCCATGCAGAGAACTAACTGTCCAATCACAGCAGGTTCTTTATGATTTCCATTACTACATCTATCATAATTGATAAAGGTTTGAAGTCTATCTGGCCCTCTATTGGCTGCCTCCCTTCTTGTTCTCACCACACTCTGTACCCCAGCCAGTAAAACAGAGCAGGGGAAACTCTAAAGAGGTGTCATGGTCATTGAAGTATTTCATGGCCTGGTTGGTCCGTCTTGGCTGTGCTTGAGTTTAGAATGACAGATTTGAGCAGCACTTGGCTGCATTTCTTGGCAGGGCTGAAGAGGTTGTTAGAACTGATTACTGATGACATGAGATATTCAAGGGCGGATTGGTGCAAATAAACATAAGTAGACAAGAATAATGTGACCACTAAATGGGGTTATAACTTTATTTTATTAAATTATATTATTTCCTCTATATATTTATCTACATTTGTTTCCATGGAATACTATGTAACTTACTTATTCATGGTTTATTTAATGCATTTTATATCATTGTAGGTATCTCATTTTATATCCTCTCTTATTGACTTAAAAGATTACACCTTGTTCAGGATTTGGAAGCAAACAATCCTCTTTTATGCAATTTTGCCCAAAATTTAGTGTGTGGATCCTTTAGAATAGCATGTAACATTCATGGCTATTTTTTTTAAAGAGCAGTCTCACAACTTTCATTCTTCAATTTTGGTACTCCTTAAATTAAGCCTTAAACAACTTGGGGCCTTACAAATTCGGTAAATTAGGTAACAGGCCATAAACTCTTCATTTGTGTCTTGAGTGAGTTGTTACGAATAGCAGCGCTGTAGATAAAAGGCCCAAAGGTTTCATCCGTCTGGAAAGTCATCACCAGATTTGTTTACATTTCTCCTAAACTTCATGTTTTTTGCATAAACTGCACTTAAAACTGCATTGTGCACCCCCTGTGTACATATTGAGGCGTGTAAGATAACATTGTGCAGTTTTCCATGTGATAAAATTATCCCTGTTGACCTGAAAATGTCAAAGAGTATCTGAATTAGTGTTAGTCCAACTAATGAAGATGCTGCACTGAAATTTAAGTTTTGGTTGACAACACACCGGCTACGTTTTATGTGAGGTAGAGATTTTGTCCCATGTTTCTTAAAGTGACAATAAGTCGCCGTTATTTGATGTATAACATGGTAAAGCATGTGAAAATGCTCGCTCTGAATCTGGAGCAAGAACGAAGTCAACAACCACTGATTGGTACTGACTGATCTGTGATCTGTTACAACTATACCTCCACAGTAACCTCCATTAGAGATGGCCTCAAAGCCCTGAAACGACAGTTTGAAAGCAAGAGGCAAAAGCAGTGAGTTGCCGCTGGCTGGAATCAAGCTAAATGGGGATGTCAGGCCTGTGCTGTCCTGGCTCCTTGCCTGCTCTCTCAGCTGCTTGCTCAGTCCCTCGTGTCCTCAGACCTAAACGGATCCAGTTGCTGCTGCTCAGCTCCAGTGGTGGGCTGATGTGGTTGACTAATGAACACTCTTTCTAATGAGGGGAACTCCTCCCCCAGTCTCAACATTCCTTGAATATCTGCTTTTCCGGCATATTTCCTCGTATTTACTTGCCTATCTTCCCTCTGCCCTGAGGCTCCCATGCATCCTCACGCCCCGGTCTCGGTCTCTTTGCATCCTCTCATCTCGGTTCTTGCACACAGTTTTCACACTGTCTACATCTCACTTTCGCTCTCTTACTGACAGTCATTCACCAACTGTTTCCCATCTCTTTCCATTTCTTCCATCCATCACCAGATCTATTAAAAGCGTTCCCAATTCAGGCTTTTTGAGCAACTGTTGTGCAACCAAAATATTTAATGGGGCCAGTTTCACTTTGAATGTTGTGGTCTGGTATGCTTGAGAGATTGTGAGATACAGCACTTTAAGGTTATCCAAGAAAAATCAAGGTATTCCTTTAATAACCCCCTCCCCCTCTCATTTCACGAGAGTAAACTAAAAATGACACAGGACAGGGGGGAGAAAACATGACTCAGGCATTTTGTGGCTGGCCCAGTGCTGTAGCCGGTGTAGAGGACAACAGGGAGAGGAGCACACCATGAGGTCAGCCCCTCAGTAAACTCTGAGCTTCGGGGCCAAACAGAGAGAGCACTTTCCGCTCATGTCATCCTGTCCACGGACGCTTCTTTAGTGAGCTCTGTGAGCACTGGAGGAGGAATAACTGGGGATGTGCGCTTACCAGGCCGTCGCAGTTGCTGATGGCCACGGTGGCTCCTGGCGTGTCCGTCACGTCCCCCACATACAGGCACTCGTCGTGCAGAGGCTCCGAGTACCGGATGCTGTCGCCATCGTCGTGCCACTCCATCTTGGCTCCGGGAGCCACGAGCCTGGTGTTTTGGTGCAGGCGCAGGTGGAACTCCCGGCCGAAGACGGTGACGTTGTAGTAAAGCCTCTCCTGGCGTGTGGCGTGGTCCTGGTCCTCCTCGGCTCCTGGTCCTTCCCACCCGTTGTTGCCTTCTCCTACCTCCCTCCTCCGGCGCCTACGGGACTGCCCTCCTGCCACGCGGCCAGCTGAGATGGCGTGTGACAGAAAGCGGCCCTCTGCATCCACACTGATTGGCCTAACCAGTCCATACTCCCCCAGGACATGCTGCAGGGAGTCTAGGAAAAGGACAGTTGCGTTGGGCGGGAAGATGGGGAAAGAGGACATAAAGAGAGTCAAAAACAATGGCGTGAGACAGATGTGAAGATGTGCAAAGGGAAGATGAGGATGACAGGTTACAGATAAGAAAAAAAAGAAATCACAGAATGCAGGGGAGGAGACGTCATGGGGAGGAATGAGGGATAAACAGGGGGAAAACAGGAGGATGGAAAAAGAGGTTAAAAAAAAAAAAAAAAAACAATGGTTTTAAAAATGCCAAAGTGAGCCATGGAATTATCATCTCACACTCCACACTGCGTCAAAAATAAACCCCAACATTAAGTTAAACAATAGAAGTAACCTGTCCACACGCGCACGCGCGCGCACACATATAGCCCCACCCATGAACCCAGAGGCGACCCTGGTGCTGGTCTGTGCGTTTGGAAACGGCAGCCTCAGCACTGCGCGCTGCGCCCCCGACACCTCCCGTGCCCTTCCACTGTCAACAGGGAAGCCGCTCCAAGATCAAGGTGCTAATTGCAGCTTTCTCATGCTTTTTTTCCCCCTCTTCCTCTTATTTTATCACAACCAATATGCACGATCCGAGAAAAGAAAGGTTTTCTTTCAACTCTACACCGGCTGAACGTTCCAAAAGCAAAAGTGTTCCTTTAATTCAAATGGACATTTCCTCTCATGTTTCACGCTGGATTTCATTTTGCAAGCATCCACCTCATGATATTGATTTCTCCAGAGAGTGTGCATTTTTAAGTGGCACACGTGCAGAGCTCATGCTCCTGACATTTTTCTGTGATCGAAATATGTTCCGCTTGCCCGTGACAGTGACAATTCAGGTGCATTCCGGGGACGACCTGAGAGATGATCCCAGAGCCCACGACCCCCTAATGCACACCGTGAGCCAAGGCCATTTTCCAGTGTCAGAGTAAGAGACAGTTATTCTGTCACAAGTACCATCAAATTGGCACTATTCGAGAGTCCACTCATGGTATTAAATTTCTAAAGTTTGCTGATTGTTAAAATCAGCGCTCTCTTTCTCGAAGTTCAGATTTGATATTAGTGTGATCAATAAATTGACATCCGACTCCAGCGTCCTGTGACAGATCGATATATGCGACAGTGGCCAAATAAGATAACGTCAGGCTACTTCCTCGCAAAAAATCCGACAGTCTGATGCCCCTTCACACCTCAGATAAAATGATCTCCCGCATCAGGAAAAGCAAACCACAACCCCGCCTGCACCGCCGAGGGACCCTCGAAAGTGCAAGCACCACAGCAGGACACTTAGAAGTTGCAAAATCGTGTTATTTGCAAAGAACAGAACAAGCATGGTCAACAGCCAAACACACGCAGAGAGGAGACCGGACAGTGCCGCTCCAGAGGAGCGCCACACTTCCAGGGAGCGCTGGAGGAGCCCCGCTGATAAGAGATCATCAGATACGGAGTATAAACACATGAGCACGTTTGGCCGTACGGCACTCACCAACGCTACTGGCGATGTAAAGGCCGCTGGTGTGCAGCAGGAAGGCCGGCAGAACCATTAGGACAGTAAATCCCGGCGAGAGACCCATGGCAGCTCCGAACTGCGCAGGTGAGAGAGTGGGACTCCGGGCTCCAGTGTGGTGAAGTTCCCCGCCTGGCGCGACCAGCCACGCCACGACAGCAACAGCACAGCAGCCCGCAACTAGACTGCCAAGTGCACCGGCAGAGACGGAGCTCTCCTCCCCTCTCTCTCTCCTCCTCTCCCGTCAAGGTCTCTCACTCTCTTCCTCTCTCACTCAACTCTTCCTTTCTTTCCGCTCCGCGTCTCTCTCCCTCTCTCAACAACTCCAATCTCACACACTGGGCGTGCACCCCCCCCCCCCCCCCTCCCCCCCCCCACACACACACACTCTTTACCCTGATACTCCAACGCCGCACGCGCTCTCACGCACGCACCGGGCACCGGGCACCCACCCACTCCACGCGCGCCTCCGCGCGTGTGAGATGGGAGGATGTTCCGGGGAGCGCTGGCCCGCTCACGCACAGGCGAGCCGCTTCCTCACACGTCCAATGTCAGCCCCCACCTGAAAGTCCTCTTTACAACTTTTTTTTTTTTTTAGGATCATGACAACTGTTCGTCTCGGCTCCACCGGCCGCTGCTCTGCTGCGAGCACCTTTCATAAACTTTGAATATTCCGTGGAGCGTCCGGGCTTTGGGTGAGCAGCAGCGCCCCGCACGGATCAGCGCTGAGAGCGCACTCAGTTTTGCAGGACCCAAGGGTCCAATTCACAGGCAGGATAAAAAAAAGAAGTAGCCATACTGTGCCCAACCGGCATTGCTCTCGTTTTGCACATCATTTACATCCATAAACTGCTCGTCTCAAATAAACTGCTGTAAATAGTGATGTGCACTAAAACGTGGGCAGCTCACAGGCCTGCGTGCGCAAAGCCAGTTAGGTTTGTACAAAATGTTCTATAATTGATCAATCGAACACATCAAGATGGTGTCAAGATCAATCTAAGTAGTTGTAGGCTAATGTGTATTGGCTTTAAATAGCATCTGAAAATTACAGTCAGCATTTCAGACAAAGGAAAAACAAAAACTATCATTGATCTGATAAATCGGACTACTTGCTCATGTACTCAGTCTGAATATATATTCATACAGTCACTGGGGCAGAAGCACATTCCATTTGCCATCTGAGGCCCAAACCTCCTGAAGGCCTGAGCCCGATGGAACCTTTCTGTGGTGAGGCACTGGTGTCGCTGCGTTGTGGAGTCTATTGTGTTGAAAATTATAAAGTGCTACCAAACTATCATCAGAGTTTCTATTTGTTAAGGGGTGAGCGGTGAGGGTAGGGGGGGTTGTAACCTACACCGTGGACGCTACGTAAGTACTTCAACACAGTAGCAATATTTGATTTTCTCAACAGATTTCATGCCAAGGTTTTTACAGCAATCAAAACTAAGTAAATGTATGTTGTGTGTCCTTACAGATGTCTTTAAGGGTTCAGGATATGTTGGAAGTGTACTACAGCATTAAACATAGCGGTGGGGATACACGTTTATGCTGATGCTTTTAGTCAAAAATGGATCCACAGTCTTACAGATGTGGAAAAACAAACTGATAATTGAATGTATTTTAATTATTACCACATTCATACAATAACCTGATGAAGCACCCTTAATCTGTTACCTTTTGACATCAGACTTACATAATTACCTGTCAAATGATAAAAAAAAAACATTTATATATTAACTGACTACGCAACAAGGGGAAAAAAAGTTGTATCTTTTCATCAGTCAGTGAAAATTAAGTGAAAATACAAAGAGATTTTGTAAAAAAAAACATTTCTTGCATGAGGGGACAACAACCCGCAGGTTCAAAGTTACATGCCACAAGTGTTTCTGACGTGAGACTGTGAAGTTCACGATTGAACGGCAAAACTTCCGGTTTTGTTTATTTCAAAATAAATATCTGCATTTCAAAATAAGACCACCAAACGCCTGGAAATATCTCATTCAAGACATGCCTGTTGTGCTTCTTGTGGTCATTAGGGATAATTTGGCAAATTCATTTTTTAGTCATGTGATTTTGTTGTGATGGGAGCTGGACATCCACAGGTTTTATGTATTTCTGATCCCCACAGATGACATTTTGTTCATGCATTTTGGCTCCTATTGTAGTGTCACCAGTGACTAACCTGGATTTTCTTATGACCATGGAACTTGGGTTTGATGAACTCAAGAATACATATGTACTTTATCATGTGTATGCAGGTAAGAGGATTGAATGAATATCCATTCTGACTTTGTTGATAAATATTTAGCTGAAAGTTATTTGTTAGTCCTGATTGGAATATCAACAAAACCTTAAAGGGAAATTGTGGCGTAATTCTCTTGTTTCTTACACCTGATTTGAATTTAATCCTGTACATTTTAAAATGTAAAACTGTTATTGGAAATCACACTAACTTGCAACAATATAGCGTACTTTTAACAATATTAACTCTTTTATACAAAATAATGTTTTTGTGCTCATGAGTATAAATGATATATTTCCTTTGTTGAAACTAGTTCCATTGACATATTTGAGTAGGGCGTCTGGTTCGGATGTCAAGACATTCGTGCATTCAGCTGTGGGGGAGGGGTATTAGTACGTCTCTTTTCATGTGAGTTATGATGTTTTCATAATATCAGCCAATTTCCAGAGCTGAACTTGTGGCTTCTTTACTGTGATGCAAGATTCATTAAACAACTATTTCTCTGCATTCCATTTGGTATGTCTTCAACAATGAAAATTTTCATTAATGCTAAATGAAACAATTGTAGATCAAGTGTTTTTTTAAACTCATTTTACTTAACAAATAGGGAAATCATATTGCTGGTGCGATTATTAAAATCTCTTTTTAACTGATTTTAAATATCTTTTTATACTCCTAAAGTTGTCTCCAATTTCCCATGTACCATACAAAACACTGGCTGGAAACCCTAACCTCTCAGTGGACAATGGATAGGGCAGAAGAAGATGATCCGAATTCAAACTGAAAATCTAAAAAAAACAAAAAAAAAACAGAACAAACAAAGTTCTAGAATAAAAATTGAAGAATCAAATACTAGTTCAACCTAGATCAAGATACAGGAGGTGAACAGTGTATTAAAGGTCACTGGAGAGAAAATCACAGGACAAGAGAAGAAGAATGAGTACAGAGGTGGACGTATCTGGGCCAGCATGCTCATTTACACACAGTCCAGTTATACCTGGAGGTGTGTTCACAAACACAGATTTTAAGGTGAACACTGGGAGGTAATCTCCACCGAGGGTCATGATAACACCACGACTCTCCATGTGGGGGTTTGTCTTCTCAAGGTTGTTCAGGAACACACCTTTCTAGTCCGTCCAAACACCTCAAGAAAAATCCCAGTTCACTTCCAGTTTCCACTGTTGAAAAAACTCAAATGTCACAGTGTTCCCGAGTCTGTGTACTCGTCGTGTCTCTCTGAAAAAGAAGACCTCCCGTCTTCATAAATGCCGTCGCTGGTGCCCCTCTGCCCCTGCCGCCCACTTTCTCCTCCCTCTTCTGGCGCCTAATGGCTTTACTGTTGCCATGGAGATACCAAGCCCTGCACCTTGAAAAGTGCACTTGGAAGGTGTAGGGGAGAGACAAACAATAATATCCCTATTCCTGAGACAAACAGACACACAGACACAAGTCTGCTGTTTGCGGAGGTTATTATGGCTAGGTTTGGCAGAGTGGGGGCTTGTGTGTTTGTCTGGGAAGCGGGTGCTCAAATGTCCACTGGCTGTGCATGTGCAAACAGATTGTGTGTGAAGAAATAGAGCTACACAGTCAGACAAGTGCAGAAAATCTGTTCTGCTTGCAACGTGTTGCTCTGTTGCAGTACTGCACACGGTGAACATACATTCTAATTACAGTTTGAAATATTAATTAGATCAAGTGTTTATCTTCCACTTCTGTGAATTGATTGTCACCATCAAGTCATTGTGTCAAAGTGATTTTTTTTTAAAAAGTGAAATGCTCATTGTTGTTCGGGTCTGCTTGGCCATTAGGGAAGTTTTCTTGCAAGTGCTTTGATGATTCTGCATGTGTTAAGCTCTATACTGAGCGAGCATATGTCAGATGGTGTCCCGCAGTGCTACCAGGGCCATTTTCTCCAATGACTCCTGCTGTCCCAGCAAGGTCAGGCAGCAGGCCACCATGTGTCCACATGTATTAGCATACCTTATGAATGCAAGGACAGGTGTTCTCTGTGTCTCAGAGAGGTTACATGATGAGGCATCACAGCCCCGTGACAGCACATCAGGGCAAAGCCATGAACCCTGATACTGGTGGCTGCGGAAAGTCAGTTCACATGGAGATCAGTGCAAAAGTGTGAAAATCTGAAGGTTGGCATAACACAAGGGATTAATGCAATGGGCATGGCACAAGTCTAAAGACAATGAAATCAATAAAAAACTGGTTGCTTGAACAATAATATCTCTAATAATTATATAGGCCATAGTGTTCTACCTTGTGAGCTATGGACTTTTGAAAGATTTGCTAAAACAAAATAATAAGGGAACCCATCTTACTTGGTGTCCAATTTGTGTGTGACCAAGGCAGGTTGTTATAGACTAACGAGCAGTCTGCACTGGTAAATTCAGGGTATTTATAGTGCTTTGAAAAAAATTCCCCTTCCTTTGTGTTTCTCCACCTTTTGTTGCATTATAGCATTTTATTTTAACAGATTGTGTTTCTTTGCTCATAAATAATCAAGCTTTACATAATTACCAAACTGCTGAATAAATCAAATACAGAGAAAATTATTATGGATATGCACAAATTTTAGCGAGTTGATCACAAAATGTACCCCATTCACATGAATGGCAACTCTGATTGTGGGATATGATATAAAGTATGTTACAATTATTCTAAATTGGAGCAACCATCATAGACTTTACACAAGGACGCTTAAAGATAAATCAAAATTATATATTAAAATGTTTTCTAGACACCACAAATTAAACTGACTGAAGCTAAGAGGATTAATCATTGCAAATGCTTAAAACATGCATCTGATATGAGAGCTCAAGTCATAATGAGAGTGTTTGTGAGGGGAGAAACAAAGACTGCATCAGTGTCTGAAAGCATGCAAAACAGTATGTTTACAGCGTCTGTCAGCACCTTTCACAATGTCAAAGCATTCACTGCGCTGAAACAAGACCCTCTGCTTCTGGGCTACCAGCTATTTTTCTATTAGTTTCTCACAAACACACACACACAGAGACTTTATTAGAGACTCTTTATGTGCCATATGGTATCAAAGCTTTCACTTCGTCCTTGTGGCCTATTTCCTTCTCTGAACTCATCTGACTGGCCTGCATGCCCTCTCTAATAAATGGTCACAATAAATGGTTGGATTTGTGTCCTCATCACTCATATCTACCTCATCTTTGATCAAGCATAACAACTCAGTGGTTTTAGTTGGTTGAATTATAGTGTCACTACATAAAAAATAAATAATAAAAAAAGTAACGTGTTTATAGAATTGGCTCCAGAAATCCTTCTGCAGCTGCTGTGGGAAATAAGCCTTTTTGTTTTCCAAAGTCTTCCCTTGACCAGCTCTAAATTAATATTACTTAATCTCCCCCCATAAGAAGATTAGAGAGATCTGTTTTTCCAGCATGATTTTAATCTTTACTTTGACAAGCATATTGTGAAACTGACCAGTTTGATAGACCAGTCAGAGAATGTGGGGTGGGGGGTCGTGTGTTTGTGTTTGTGGGGGGGGGGGGGCAGGGGCAAGTTGGTCTGTATTCCAAACAGTGCTTCACTCTACACAGAGAGAGACATGCCAGCAGAGAAAAAGTCAGCTCCCTGAACTCTGAATTTAAACTGACTGTGGGAAGGTCAAGATCCAGGCCAGAAATGAGTCCTGTTCCTCCAATATAATTATCAGTGGAAGAAAGAAAGAAAGAAAGAAAGAAAGAAAGAAAGAAAGAAAGAAAGA
>JABUIW010000032.1:741332-790508 GCA_013363375.1 Menidia beryllina | reverse complement strand
AAAGAAAGAAAGAAAGAAAGAAAGAAAGAAAGAAAGAAAGAAAGAAAAGAGGAAGAAACAACAATGGTCTATTTCCGGCATTCTGCTGGCAGAAGTATGGCATTCTCCGCATAAATTCAAACTCTGAGGCTAGTTTCCCATAAGTAGTTTGTAATTTGTAAAAATGCTACCAAAATAACTCACTAACCAATAAGGGCTTTTGTTCCGACCAAAAAGACTGAGACATATATTAGTTATGTAAATTCATGTGTTTAGGAAGCTTTTATGCAGATTGCAAACATATTGTAAAAATTATTTTGTCCTAAGGTCATTTGGTTATTGTTTTCCGTTATTACAGAGTTATTACTGTGTCTTTATCCATTTCAGAGTTGGCTACTCCACCTGTTCGGATCACCTGATCCACCCCATTGTCCCTCTCCATCATCAGTTAATCTGTAACACATATGCCTGCTTTATTACTCTTTCAGACTGTTGAAGGCTTTTTTTGTCTTTGTTTTTTGGACATAAAAAAGCTTTGTCAAGATCACAGTTACTTGCATACATGTAAGAAGGAGTAGGGTTGTTAACCTGGGTTTTATCCTGATCACTAGTTTAAATAGTGTTTGCCTTTGCTTTTCTAATTTTGCTGTTAGGTGTCAGCATTTGTGTTTAGTAATGATCAAAAAGAAGCCCCATATCACTCTCTGCATAACATGTGTGTGTGTGTGCGTGCTAATTGTTAGTTTATTCTCACTTTCTTGAAATTTCTGTTCATCTTGTCACTTTAAACTGTACAACATACCAAGTGTCCGACCAGGGTCTGACCTGCTCTGTTTGGAAAGCGCTGAGACACAACTGTTGTTGTGGTATGGCGCTATATAAATAAAATTGAATTGAAATTGAAGTACGTCAAAAACTTGTTGCTTCACTGCAAAGACCCTCTGTGAGTTTCCATTTCAATATAAACAATACGATCCAGGAAGCCCCATGAAAGGGCACCTGGTGATATTCTTAGACCTAGACAGGAGTTTCAAAACATTTATAGAAGAACACAAAATAACGTAATAGCACATGCAAAGATCCAGAATTGTACAGTTTAGTTTCTCTGGTCAGAAATGTATTTCCTGGGGAGGAAAAGAGACACATTGCATTTTGATCTAATATACACAGATGAACTGCAGGGGACAGGTTCAGCAAATATGAAAAAATACAATCTGCAGCATGAGATTAGTTATCCTGATTTCGAAGTTGACATATTTTTTGGGGGGCAAAAACCACTTAATTTGCGATCTGTTTCATACAAACTGCAGAAATGGAGAAATTAAGGTAAAATGTAACTGTATTATAAGAGTGACAGCTATTTATGTAACTGAGAGCCGATACCATTTGCACTGGGAAATCAAGGCTCGCTGATAAATAGTTTATTACTAAAAAAATTATTAAATTATTTTAAACTGACAACAATACGGGGGAGGGTATTAAGGAAAGTCTTTCTCTCAAAAAATCTAAAATCACAAAGATCTGCGTGTTGCAACAGCAGCTGCATTTTGTGCTGTTTCCGGCTATACTGAGCAAAAAGGACACATGGTTAACATTTCTATCAAAGACAAACACTCAAAGGCATGTCTTGCTCTCAGAAGAATGAAAGGTATGATAAGAAATGCACACGCCCACAGATAGATGCATACTGAAGGTACATTATCAGCTCTGCAGAGTGCGAGGTGACAGGGAGGCCTGGTAATTGAGTGGAAGCCTCTCTTTTCCCATGATGCAAAGTGCAGGTTTCAGGGTCAAGACTGTCTCTGTCACAAGTGAACCACTTCATTCTGACAACGCTGATCTTATGGATGCACAAACACAGATAGAGCTTTTATCAAAGCCCTATTAGAGAGAATCTTTAGCGTGGTCTGTTGGCCTAATCTAAGGCAGAGTTAATATCCCCAAACAAGATGTAAGGTGATGTTAATTATTATATCAATACATGTCTGTGATCCCAATGAGTAAGGCAGAGACAGTACAATGACTGTAATGGTTTGAGCATGTTGTAAACTGTATGTAGAACAGGCATGACTATATGACTATATTTCATTTTTCTGAAGAACTGAAAGAAGCAAAGGTTACTATTCACGTTCTCTGGCTCTAAGTCATTAAGCAGCAAAGTAAAAATTATGGAAATCATTTAAATCAAGCAACATTATGGATTTATGAGTAAAATCACGAATCTGTTGCAAAAATGCATACAGATACTGCATTAGCTTTGGGTGAAATCAAGGAGGACGAGTGGGAGTTCCAAAGGTCCATGGCCCCAGTTGCGGTTTTAGCAGGGCCAGAAGTCTGATGTCAAAGGGTAAGGGATTAAGGGTGTCAGGGTGAGCAGAGGAGGTGGCTGCCAGACAAATTAGGGCATTAGCGAGGACAGAGAATGATGAATGGAATGCCAGACAGAGGAGAGGTAACACAAAGAGCAGAATACAGTGTGTGGTGGGAAGAGGGAGGAGTCCCTTTTTGTGGCATGAGCCTGTCCAGAGTGGCTTGAATAAATAAAGTAAACAAGACACGACCATGTGCTGTCTCTACGTTCCTCCATGGCCACCCACTTCAGAAAGTATTCAGCACAGATGTTGTGATTGCGCTGTATTTGTGGTGATTGCTTTTATGAACTGCAGGCAAATGTTTATGCTCGTTCTCCTGATAACACATTAACATATGCAGTTAAATAAGTGAATGAGAACACCTGCGCTGATTTAATCCATTTAAGCACGAGGGAGGTGAACCTTCTGAATAGGCGGAAACTATCAGGCACAATTTTGTTGTTCGGCAAATTAAATTAGTCAAAGTGGAACACTCATCATCTCCCAATGTAAACAGCACTATTACGCTAGTACAGAAGTACGTTAAAACAATTGAAATCATATGAACTTCGATAGGTTTCAATCACTGATGCACCGAGATATAACTGTATATTATAAACTGATAACTGTGGCAATTTAACACCACCCACAGAGAGGCTAGTTTGCGTGACCCTATTTTTGAAAGCTAAAGGTTCGTATCAATTTTCAGCATTTTCACACTTTCTAATGCCTTTTATAGTCATAAGACAGCTCAGAGCCACATAGCTATTACATTTGACAAAATCCATCATGTAATTTTTAGCTACTGGCATTTCATTAAAGAATATGTCGAGAAGAGACAGCTTGGAATTTGAGATTTCAGGGCAGCTCCTAAACAGAAGATAAAGATTGCACAAATGTTTACGGAGAAATGATTTTGTTCAGTGGAAACAACTAAAAGCTATTCATTTCTCCTGTGTTGTGTGGTGTCAGTTGAGGCTGTGAAGAAACTGGTGCAAACTGTGGGGCAGTAACATCTGCAGCAATCGCGAGAAGCCTGAAGGCAAAGGACTGATGTGAAGGTTAGGTCACTGAAGCCCAAGTGAAAAGTCTTACTTTAACATCTCACATCAAGTTCCAAGTCAAAATAACAAGTGACAGCACCTTTGATTATCTCTGAGATGTCAATTTTTTGATAAAGTGTCAGAAGTTGACAGTATTTCAAAAATTCGAAGGTCGGGAGCTTTATCCAAGGCCCCTTTATAGCCTTGCCTAATTTCGTACTGCCTCCTTGGTAACAGTGTGCAAGCATGTGTGATAAAGCAGAGAAAAAAGGGTGTCTGTATTTGTGTGAATGGATAAACATGGTTTGTTGTGTAACAGAGCTTTACAAGGTAAAAAGAGTAGCATAGCACCATAAAAATGTTTCCAATTTTTTATTCCATTTACAATAAAGGGTCATTCTGGAAAAAAAAGCTTTATTCATAAAGATGACTTATCTTTAAAAACCAAAACTTTTGACTTCCTGAGCCATATGTTGCAGCTTATCCTAACAGAAAGGAGTCCATCCTCTTCTATGATTTGTAAATAGCCTGGTAACTTCCACTGTATGCCAACACTAACCACATGGACTACATCTGGGCTGTTTCTGATGTCTATAATTATTCTCTTGCAGAGACATTCCTCACTGAAACAAACATATATGGAAATGACATATGGAAACCATATCCGCTCTGACTTGTTTTTCTTTTCTGCTACTCTAAGTATGCAGAAAATATGGCAAGAGTGCAAAAAGTTTAAGAACAGAAGTTTAAGAAACAATTAATATCAAATCTTGATGTAAATAAAAAGAAGGAAAACAGCCTGCCTTCTGAGTGTTTTGAATGGCTCAACGTTCCAATCCACATTTGTCCCTATGTTACAAACACTTATCCAGAGATTAACAGAGCTAAATGTAAAATGTGTCATACTATTATTGCTGTGATGATAAAACATAATCACTACTCTAATCCTAATTAAGCTTGTGGCAGGATTTGATACCACTTCAAAATAGTGGGACATTGCATGCCAAGCCACATTCTTAGTACTAAAGGAGATGATTTCACAATCTAATATTTTAATCCTGGTGTTCACCACATAAAAACCCTGTATTAATTTGAAATGGATGTGAGGAAGAGCAGAGCTGATGTTCCTCTGCAAGAATGTGGAAACATTTGGATGAAGTCCAAAACATGCGTCAAGTGATAAACAGTTTTAATTCATATATTTATTCAGTTATTATTTTAATTAGATGAGCATAAAAAACACACACAATAACCAAAATTAACTACTTTGGAACAGGGTTATTGTGCACAGTCTATACATGTTTATGCAATTTGTGTAGCAGAGGGAGATGCTGTTTAACGGGATAAAAGAAATGTTGCATTGTTTTGTTCAGCCACTTATAAGAGATACTGAAGAAATGTTCCACTATTTCCAGATGAAGCTCATATAAAGCTGCAGATACTAGTCTAAAGAGCTGAGCTTCCAGACCCTTTAGATCCCCACAATACCTGAGACTGTCTCCCTTAAGGGAGGTGTTATTGACACCTATGATATCTGTTGGACACCGGAAAAGAGCCAGGAACTGTGAATTACTATGTGATGGCAATGTATAATTCTTAAATCATATAAATTGTAATATGTTGTAAATATGTATTTTATTCCTGTGGTTTGGCTGCTACCTTGGCCAGGTTTCTCTTGAAAAAGAGATTCTGAATCTCAATGGGACTTCCTGGTTAAATAAAGGTTAAATAAAACAATTTAAAAAATAAAAAGTTTAAAAAGAACAAGATAGATACAGAAGCAGCTGAAAGAAGGAGGCAATGGAAATGGCAATGGATACCATCCCTTTGAAAAGAAAGTTTTTCTTTCTCAGTTTAGATATTTTGAACCTTTTGAACCCCTTTCTAAACAGTTTGTACACACAGTGAAGAACACTATATCATTTGATAAACGCCCATGGTCATGCAGCAACAGCAGACCTGGCAGAAGACTGGAATAAAGTATCACTCTCTCAGTTCACTTGTGTGATCACTTTGTGTAAATCGTTGCTAAAAGTGGCACCAAGGATTCCATTCGTTTTGTTGCACAGCATTTCTACTCTGCGCGCGTGTGCACTAATAGGAGTGCGTGCATATACTCCACAGCACGGAATCATTTTATGCATCCCAACACAATTTAATTTAGTTTAATCTCAGCCCTTCCACTGGGAATGCAACATATAATTAAACTTTATGGAACTGCCCTGCAGCTCATGTGTAACAGCAGATTTTCTCACACACGCCGACTCACAAAGACTTAGTATGCAAAATCATTTGTGTCGATGCATAATCAAATCATTACATAACTTATGATTTAAAATTCAGCATCTTAAAATAAATATTGATAAATCCTGAGAGCATGCAATGCATAACTGAAACAGCAGCATGAATAACCACAAAGCCCAATAATGCTAATATCCTATGACATCAAAGTGGGCGGTTTTCACTTATTTGATTCCTTGCTTTATCTTTTCTCAATGCTGAATTGAAAAATAGTTGTGGATGCAGTCACACCACTGAGAAGGAGGAGCAGATTTTATCCAGCCCTCCTCCACGCCCCTGTCTGTTCACAGCTCCTGAGTGTTACGTGGTGTGTTCATCAGGTTACTGGGGACATAACATGGTCATCTGTCTATCCGGATAGGGCTTAGTGCAGTATTCTCTTATTGGACTTTCCATGAAAAAGGAGTGGTCGGGACAGTTAAGCCTCACTGATACTGGGCTCAGGCACTGAGGACATCAGCAGAGAGGTCGACAGAACCCGCATATGGATCAGATGTTGTGTAACCTGTGGATGAGCATAGATTGCACAACACGCACCTCCAAACACAGAGAAAAAGAAGAGTCTGCGTGCATTCATGCATCACATACAGACACCTACTGGGTACCTGGGGTGCGTCTTGCTGCTTAGTAAAATGCCTGGGGTGTTTTGTTGATGCATGTTTCTGTATACATCTCCTATGTGGGACAAAGGCCTGCTCCTCTGAGACCTCTTGCATCTGATGCTCTTCTTCTCCCCTGACCTAGTTTACCTGATTGATTTCTACCCAGCTGGCCACTTGTTCACCACATACAGTCCTTAAGAGTGTGCCTGCACATGCGTGTGATCAAAGCACAAGCATGTGCCCCCGTTTCTCTTTGCGCTCAGTTTTAACCATATTTCTGAAACTTGATTTAGCACAAGTGAAATGTGACAGCTGACAATGCACAACAACATGTTGTGGAGTCTGTTTTTCTTTTCATAAAGATGTAGAGAATCCAACAAGTTCTGAAGGCAAGTGCATTTCCCGAGCAACATGAGTCTTTTCTTCTCTCCAAGTAACCTTAGTGCAGTCCATCTGGGCCCCACATACACATACAATCACAGAGTGTACTGCCAGCTCTGCTCCTAACACCCCCTTCATGTCCCTTTGGCCTTGCAAAATCTGTTTCTCACACGATCAAGCTAATAATAAATTCCATTTTCTTGTTTTCTTTTCAGTCTTAGCCTGATCATCACAGCCCATGACTGTGACACTTCCCCAAAATTATGATGATACATTTTTAATATCATATTCATTCAGTGCTGTTGCTCCAGACACAATATTGAAGGTTAGTTGCTGAAGTTGCAAGAAACAGTTCAGGTCACAAAAAAAAGTGGGTTGGCCTACAGTGAGGCGAAATAAACTGATTCCTACGTTTGTGGGAATGTACGAAAAACACAAAGAGCATTCCTTTATACTGCAACATTCTGATGGCCTTAAATTCATGCGGATGTCGCTTTGAGATGTACCATTACAGTTCAAAAACAGTTCAGTCACCATGAGGAAACGAGCAGAGAGACAAAGGTTTCGACCCAGCCTCATCTACCCAAATCAAAACAAGCATCCACTTGATTTTTTTTATAACAGGCATGATACACAAAGTCTTCAAGTTTCCAGCATCTGAGGGCAGCATGCTGCTGAACACCCCTGTTCATGTGCAACGCCCTGGCTACTAATTATACAAAAACATACACAGTGTCAGTGGTTTTCATACTGTAACTAAAAAAAGTCTTACACCATGCACAACGGCATCATGACGAGAAGCTTGTATGTAAATACAAATAATATTCTCACCTTTTCATGGAAGGTATTGTTGCAGGGTTGCACCTCAGTTCTGTGAGTAAGAGGCAAATTTCCATAGAACATGTCAGGATCTGGGATTATAGCATTAACTCCTTACGAATGTTCAATTGGGCAGAGAAACTGGAATAGTCAGATTATCAGACACACAGTGAATATGAGAAAAAGTCTCTTCTTCATTCCTAAACCATACCATATTTCCATCAAACAGTTGCATGGATGAGGTTCATTGTGTGTTAAAGTGTAGGAATGGGCATCATAGCATTTAGTTGTGTCATTTCAAAAGGTGTCTTTCTGCAGGATTTTCTTTTTTTTTACCATTAAACAGCAAACGTTCATGAGGACAGTTCCTCACACAGATAAGAATTAGGGGCTGGATGAAGAAGACAAAAATTACACCAACCCTAAGGAAACATCTGACGTAAATTAAAGCCTGCACTCTAAGCATGTGTGTCGGAATCATTTTTAATTATTCTGTTTTCCACATTCTCAGACCTAAAGCTGTCCCGCAGAGCTCGGTGACTGAGGTGCTCATGACTTTGGTTTTCAGCCCTGTACCACACTGCTTTTCTTTATGGTCTCTTCACATTTTTGTGGCTTTTGATAGTGACTTTGTGGCCTCTTCACCATGGCCGTAAATCCATGCATATGGCTGTACATTTGAAGGGTACATGATGGGAGAGATAGATATAATATATTTGTTGCCATATGCCACCTCTTTAAGGGGGATCCAAAGAACGAAACAATCTGGTGGTGTTAGTTTAACTTATTTTGTCAAAGTTTGCACACAAGGGGCCGGGAGGTCATTGAACTAGTTTTAGAGGGAGATGGATGACTTACTGCAAATTTCTCTATCTGGTCAAGAGAAGAAAAGAGATATCACACACCAAGCCAGGGCTAAAGAGAGAGATCACTTAAAGTGTTGTTCCTGTTAGGGCAGGCTCTTCTCATTTCCTCAGATGAAGGTAAATCTGCACTATTCAGCAACTTCAAAAAGGGGAGAAAAGTTCATTTTTATATTTTGTGCTTCTTCTGATTGTTATTTCCCTTTTCATAAATTGCTTATTTGCAACTGAATGCTAAATTGGTGATTATTCACCTATTATGGTGGATGGTTACTTATATCAGACCAGGCCCACATAAGATGACATGGATCATTAGAAAGAAAACATGAGTGTGTGTTGAAGAGGTTCCTTCTTTTAAGCCTCTGTGCCCCCCATTTAATATTAAAGGTTTTCATTGTAACAGGAGTAAGATTGTTGCCCATTTTTCTGCAGCATTATCAGTGAAGCTTTAAGATTACGATTAAGGGAAACCTACTGCTAAAGAGGAAAGATTGTGGTGTTTTGAAGGCAATAGATCGTCACACTATTCAAAGTTGTCATATGGATCCTCTCTGCCTCAAAAATGAAAATTATTCTTGGTATTCATTGTAAAGTTTGCATCATTTCTTAATACTTCTGCACAGTACTAACCCATGAAAAAAAGTAGCTTTACTTTTGCTGCACAGATCCGGTCATCATGGAGATATCACAAGTGGTTTACCAGTACCGGTAAATAACAACACTCTGATGTTTTTGGTTAAAATCCATAATCAGGAATTTATCACTTGAGTAGTTTTATAAAGAAGTAAAACCTACATTTAGGTAAAGAAAAGTGGGACCACACTAAAATGTTGATAGAAACAGAAAAAAAACTAAATGGAGATGGAAAAAAACTGCTCACAGACTTATAATTATGGGCCTTGGTAGGCAGATTAGAACAGGACAGGAAGAATTAGGTGAAATAGCTGCTATCACTGAGAAATTAATTTGTAGTGTGAACAGAATAGGTGTAGAGCCAAGTCAGTATGCTGCCAAGGCATCAATGTTAGCTAACAAAAGCTAACGTTGTTTATATGACTCCAAATATGCCATGGCATATGAGGGTGAAACATACTGTAAGTGTTGTTTTAAAACTGAAATGTTGAATAAAAAATTGGACCAAATGCCAAAGGATCAATTCATTATCTGTTTGTCTGTATGACACACACGGCAAAATGGGCCGGTTGGAATTTTACTCACACTGACCACACCCAAATGATGGGATTAGAAAGAACAAACAAAAGAATCAAGATAGAAAACAAAGTCGTTTTGTTCGGCTGTGCTCTGGTGGCCTGATGCTGATAGAAACATGGGCGGCATGGAGAGCGCCACTCACTGCTCTCTATCTCACACAATTCTGCCTTCAGCATTCGTTGTGAAGCTCTCTGAAATCTTGAGTACATTTCCTCATGTCTAAAAATGAGCAGCACATGCAGACATGTTGATTGTTAGAGTTGGAGCAAATCCCTGTCTCTACTGCACCAAAAAAAAAAAAAAACACGGATGGGGGAATAAACTCTTCAGCAGAAATCTGACTTTCCCAGTGCTTTGTAAATCCAACGCAGTGTAAAATGTTTCAAACAATGTTTGCATCATCTGGTGTGAAATTTTTAAAATGAGTTGTTTTGGGTGATGAAGGCTCTTCTCTTGCCTAAGGTCAAAGTATGTCCGAGTTGTTTTTGTCTAAATGTTCGTTGAAAGCATTGCGGTGATCATGCTGTGATTTTGGGGCTTTGTGCCCCAGATTGGTGTTTTCTGGGCGAATAAACAGGCAGTGAGTCACTGGATCAGAAGGAAGAATTCACAGCTAAACAAACGTAGGCCATCATCCAGGCCAACCCATTCTACTGGCAGTCAGGCACGGACATGATGTCACACACACACACGCGCTGAAAAGCATCTACACATGTTGCATAAACTTTCCAAACAGAGCAGTTCAAGTACACATTGAATATTTTCCTTTGCCATGTGCTCACACCTCAGACAGCTATCACTGCTGAGCCTTGCTTTGTCTTCAATTTACTCAAGAAATGCTTTTCTTTCACTACAAACTTTCTGCCTCGAACTTTTACAAATGTGGGCCCCATAGCTGCTGCAGTTATCGTTTTTTCTTCAAGCGTCTTTTCGTGTTAGTAGTAAAGTATCTGATGCCGACATAGAAATAATCCTTTCTGCTGTATGGTTGCATCACTTCAAGTCATAGTTGGCTCACAAGGAGAGCAAACACAGTAATGGAAGCTATCACTTCATTCCTCCTGCCGCCATCAATAACGAGGGGTAGAAAACACATTTATCACACGTCTTTTTACTCTTTCTTTTTATTCCAGCCTACTTACAGCAGAAATGCAGGCCATTTATTTCACAGGATAGAAGATAAGAGTGCTTTCAACTTGAACAGGTCACAAGCGTCACACAGAAATTCTCCCTCGTTCCACCGCCTGAGGCTAATACTTGTGCAAACCGCTAACACCACCGAACGTTGGGAAGGGGGTTACACAGATAGAGATGATCCCAGCCAGTAGGCCTCCAGTCTGGGTGATTTATCTCCTTTTATGCCTGCTGCTTTGGGAATGTGGGAAAGGAGCATTTGGTCGGCAAGGACTGCGGCAAAAGGACCCCAAAGTATGACCTCACACTGGGTCCAATTAAAGTTAGAGAAACAAGGGAATAAGTCCTTTTCCACATGAGCCCTGTATTGATAAACTTGCCCTGCTTTTGTCTGTCTGACTAATGGGTATGATGAACCAGTTGTGGGGCAATTTCACAGACAAATATCAAATATGTCAAATATTTGTTTACTATTTAGTCGTCTCTTGGCATCGTCTGATGGTGGGGTAAAAGACCTGTTGGAAACAGCTGTAAAATTGATGGAGGCTGGCTTTTTCTGCCAACGAGTATAGGAAAGCTATTCACAGTGAAGGAAAAAGAGGGATGATTTGTTATTAGTCTGCAGTTCTCTATATTTCCATGTGGGGGTGTGGCAGAGGGCATAGACTTATGGCAGAAAAGAACAAGATGCTCCATCCCTGACATTATAAAAGATCAAGGAGCTCCAAAAGGTCGCCGTTGCCATATTCTCATTCTCAACAGTATTGACACTTGGTATTTCTCTGATCTTTTGCTCTAATTAAAAAAAGAAAGAAAACAGTTGCCAGGGCTGGAACTGAGGGTGTTTGTGAGAAATGAGAGGACCCTTGCCTGCGCAGTGCCGTCTTTGGTTGTGTGCTTGCATGTGTTCCAGCATGTGTGTGCTTACGCTGGGGCAACAGGGAATTTTGATGGATTCCAAGAACATCTAACTCCTTCATGCTCAGCCAAAGTTCAGTCCAGGGAGTCGTACTCTGTAACAAGATAGAAATGATCTGTGATTAACAACTAAAGCCCTCTGTGACATGTTGGCAGGGTAACATTGTTTTGACTGGCACTTTTGTCTCGATGTTAGATTTATTTGACAATGATATTGGACAAGTTGACGCAGGAAAGGGGATGGCCTTGTCAGCCTGAGATTTAGACATCTGGTGAGGCTCTCGTTGCCAGCAATGATCTGGATTCAGTATGGTAAAACATGCACTGTGCCAAATGTTTACATTCTTCCAGTGACCCGTTTAGAAATCTTATTGTTTGCATATCATGAAAAACAACTACGAAATTAGCACTTCAGGACATGTAAACTGTCAAACTCCCTCTCGTATAACCTATAAGAGTCTGAGAGATTGAATCAGTCTTGACTCTCACTAGAAGTGTATAAATGGTGTGGCTGGTGGGACTCAGTGGAGGTGGCGGTAGAGCCCAACAACAGGAGATGTCGTAGGGGTTCTTTTGAGGGCAGTAAAGCACCTCACGTGTGTGAAAACAACTCAAGGTTTGCCACATGCTCTCCAAAAGTTCGGCTACAGCAATCTGAGTCCTTTGGAGCTCCACATGACCCTGTGTGAGGAAGACAATGCAGCCACGATGCAGAGAGTGTAAATCTTAGCTATCACACGGTTGTCAACACACAGGGAATAACGTGTCCATGTGAGCGGGTGTCAGCTGAGGATGGAAAACAAATGAAACCCCTGTTAGGCAATGACAAATGTTATAGGAACCAGCACGTCCTGGCACAACAGATTTGGCCCAGGTGTTGAATTAAAACGCTAAAGATTCATGCTGGGCCAGTGTTTGTTTCATTGCAAGGTTTGGTAAAGTGAGGCAGAGAGGAAGACTCGTGGAAAAAGAGGTGTTATAAGTACAGAAAAATACAGATGAAAGACATTTATTTTATTTTCACCGTTAATATCCCCTTTACCTTAACCCTCCTCACCACAGTTGATTACCCTCGCTAAAGCTCTGAAATTTATATTTGGCCATCAAAAACCCTTTTTAAAATTGCAAAGTGCACTGTTGGATATGCCAAATATAAAGGGGTCGTGAATCTGACCAATTTGTAAAGACATTCTCGTTTAAACACAATGTCCGAGTTCAAACCGAGTTCAGTGAGAACCTCCGATTCAAAAACAAACCAGCATGCAGCAGACCTTCTAAACTCATCATTCCCTTTCTCCTTTGTCTCCCTCATGGTCAAAATGAAATATGTTTTGTGAATACCTAGTTTACAGAAATATTTGGATGGATCTTCAAGCAGAATTTTGCAATGGATCAAAATAGGAACAGTTCATTTTACCTGTCGGTGGATAAAGTCATGGCAAATTTTTGTATGTTTAAGTACTAAGTCAGTTTTCTAAGAAAAAGTAATTCATACAGTAAACATCTGTTACTTTCAAATTAACCATTCTTACCTGTTTGCGCAGAGGGTCTGTCTAGGCACCTTGACAAAGACAGCAAAAGAGGAAATGGAGGGACTGTTGGCTGTGGATGACATTTTACACGACATCATTTAAAAATAAAAAACCTAATGATGCACAAACACAGGCGGAAACAGGAGCAAACTATTGTGCTGTGTTCCCTAGATTGAATCAAATTCAATTGCATGTCACCCAATAGGCGATTTGTCCCTCTGATGTACATTCAACTTGAAAATAGTGGGGTGTAAGTGGGTGAACTAGAACATTACATGTGTGTATTTCTTACACACTCGTGTAACTTTAACCCTGTTTAAATAAGTCACATCCAATTAGTCAACAAAGTGTCAAATATTAGATTCTGGGTGTTACTCGGCAACCCCCTGACTTCTTACGGTTATGAGTTAAGATAAAAAGGACCAACAGTGGAGATCCGAAGAGAATGGCTGTTGGGATACCCTGCATGTCTGGCATTTAGTTCCCATCAGCATCAAATCCGATGAAGTTCAACTTCGTTTTGGTTCACAGTCAAACCCTCATGCAATATCTGAGTCTTTCTGTCAATTTACACAAACACATATGCTATTTGTAGATAAAGCAGTGTTTTAAGGCGACAACGCACACAAGTACTTGGCAGCTAGAAGTAACAAGAATAATGCAAAAAGACAGCACACATGGTCTGAAGTCCACTGAAACATCTGCCTTCTATATACAGCAGTAGCACACACATTGTAGACAGCTGCAGAATCTCTGTGCCGTCAGAGCTTTTATGTTTGAATGCTTTTCAGAGGAAAAGAAAAAATGTTTCCTTAAGGTCATACCTCGAGGTATTTAACCCCCACCCAAAGACTACTGTATGTTTAGCCGACTGCATCAGTCTTCCCTTGAGTTTGTGTGAATCTCACAAAAATGACCTCTTTCCATTATCAGTAGATGTTCACACACTTAAACTACAAAAACGATATGTTACCTTCGGTTCAATGGTGATGTTCAATCCCACAAAAAGTAATGTAGTCCGACATTTTCAACACGATGAGATCCCTCTGTGATTATGTCACTTGTTGCAGCTTTCTGTTTCAGTGTGTTAATGTTGCAGTGAGAAATTGCATCATTTTTCATGGTGTGTGTGTGATTCAGTAAATTCTAAAAGCTGACAGAAAAGTATTAGACTCACAGTAACACCAGATCTGACCGCCCAGGGAAAAAAAACATGGAATATGTTATACGAAGTGTTGAGCAAGATTCTATCATCAGTATTTGACCATTTTAATAACCAATAATTGGTCTTTGCTAAGTGGAGACTGAAGCAAAGGATTAACACAAAAATACATGGAAGGGTAGAAAACCAGATATAAGGAAAGTGTGTACATATTTAGCACACATTCAGACACAGAAAAAAACAAGGATACGAGATTAGGTGTTACTGATTTGAACCTCCCCGAGAAGGGACTCTTTGAAACTTCTGGCTTCTGCTTCTCTGCAAAGAGATCTGGAAAGCTTTCTTCAACATTTTCCTTTGCTTCTGTTCCACTTTGAACTTCATGTTGATCGTTTTTTATTGGTCTAAATCCAAGGACATACTCAACTGGGTCATATTCATCCTTTATTTTTACTTGAATTATTACTGCAGTGCATTTGGGATCATTGTCATTTTATGCCAAACCTTTCCCAGTCATTGAGCACTCATGAAGCTCATTGGCTGGATGAGTGCTGAGGATGTCAGATCCAAGCTTATCTGAAGAAATTTATTTCAGTTCCATCTGGCCTAAGTTTTTTAAGGCCAAATTTGGGTATTCATCCTTGTTATTTATATCAAGAGAGGAGCTTCAAACGGCTGACAATCTCACCTTTCTTACCACTTTTGCAAAAGTCTTTATGCACACGTCGCTTTATTGCCTGTTGAGGCTGTTTATTAATATTGTTGGAAATATTGAAGCGCAGAAGGAAGGGTGGCTGCCTGTCAGTTTAGAAGGGTTGTTTTTCAGTTCTTGGACCATCATGTGTTTGATAAAAAGATGTGTTGTGTGGCATGAAACAGACTTAGCTTTAAACTAACAAACTTTGCAGACATTTTAAATAGTAGGTTTGTGATCGAGTCAATGTGGCTTGTAGTGTAAAGACATTTTCACTGTCAGCAATGTCTAAAAGGACAGTATAGCAAGTCTATATGTCTTTTGTAATCTTTTCTAATGCAATCTATTTTCAGGGTATCATCATATCAGCCTTTGTTGAAAAATGGTTCTGAAATAAAACCAAAAATTTGACAAATACATCAATTTTAAAAAGAGTATAGTATGTCTAAATTAAAACGGAACCTATTTTCTAAGGCCAGGAGGCCTTCTGGCAAATATAACGAAACTGTTTTCACACATAGACTGCAGCCCTGAAAGTTCCCCAAGATGTTCTAGTGTGGCAGCATGTGAGAACACAAATGTGTGCAACACTGACTACACATTTAGTGCACTCTTTCTCCGACATGGCCCTCTGTTATATATCTGAGAGACTGCCTAGTGAGACAATGTGTAAATGTGTCAGGTGATCTTGCTGATAAGAGTTGTTTCCTGCTCCTTCTTCCTAATCTAAATGGCTTTTTCAATTTTGCTGGTCCGTGTTAGAAGTTCAAATCAATGTGGCATTCATTTCAGCATATAATTAGTCATTAAAGAGTCAGATCTACATTTGTCTATGTTCTTTAAACAAAACAGCGATTTCCATAAAAGGCTTCTCATCCTGTATCCTGTACGCTCTATCCAGGAGCCCCAGGCAACCATATCCAGCTGTGAGAACACTTCCCCAACAGAGAAGAACCCGCTGTGAGGTGTTAGTCTGAACAGCAACTGAAGAGAAAGTCCTAACTCAGTTACATACACAGTCTCCGGAACATTTCAGGTGTTAGTGTTTCAAATCTCTCAACACACTTAAAAAACAATCCGTCAGCTGAGCAGAATTTCCCGTGGCTCTATCATAAGCTATTACATATGTAAATATGAGGTGTTACTTCTCGCACTCTATTTACAAGAGTGGGAGCAAAACCTGAAATAGGTTTTAAACATGTTTTACCAGCTGAACATCTTCCCATGAAGACTCTGAGACTGACACGAGCAACTGCCTGTAAAGGATCTGATTAACCTGTGTGAACAGAAACAGTCACCTTATACATCAGTGCACAGTTTGTGTGGCCACTCGGCCTTGGTGCTGTATATTTCACCATCCTCTCTATATCCACTGGGTCCTACTGTGTACAGGCAAGTGCAGCCCTAAAATGTGTACCCGGTGGACACATCATTCCAACCATGCACACATCCAGATTAATCTCCATTCAGAGAAACAACAGGACAACAACATGAAAGCTTCATGTACATACTTCAAGTACGTACGTTATAGGGAACTATGCAGACTTCTACAACAGAGAGTTAAAGGTTTTGTTTTTGTTGTGACAGATGAGTGATGTGCAGAAATTGTCAAAATTGTGGATTTTATCTTGATTTGATAGGTAAACCCCATTACAACTAGGGGGACATATACTAACTTTATGATGTACATGTGCTTTAGTGGGAATACTTCTGTGCTGTGGAAAATTGCAGAAGAATTGAGCAGTTTCATATGTTTTTATCTTACCAGGATAGACCTAAAGTGACTCACAGGACTTTTTTAGGACGAATCCTGCATTTCGACTTCTTTGAGACCAATAACATGCCCATGGATGGGAAGATGGCACAGCTGACCAAAAACATTCTATTTACTGAGCTGTGCATGTCTCCAGAGTCCCAGTTGGTTTGTACACATGGACATGGAAAGCATTTCACCAGTCTGGGCAAAAATAGTGAGCTATTTTCTGAGAAACTCAGCTTGAGAGAAAATATGAGGCACGGCAGTCTCCCGAAGGCAGTTCCTCTGGGTTGTTGCCTAGAAGATTTTCATTCGCGGTGATATTTGAATTTAGGCTTCAGCACATGGCGGGTAACCTTACAGCTTTCGGCAAAGGCAGCTAGTTGCTTCTCTTCAATGATTTCTTTAGTGCACTTGTACAAATATCTGCACAAATATTTGCATTTCTGCCTCTCTTTACCATTATATTTCTTTTCTTTTTCAACTTTGACCTCGAGGCCTCACAGCAGATGCTATCAGACACTACTGTTTAAAATCTGAAGTAAAATGGTTGTATACATTTTCAACCAATCATGTTCTTATTGTGTAATGAAAATTTTGTATATAAGTCATTTGGACCGTCAGAACCAAATTTCTAAAACATATAATTAAATATGTGAGCAAGCAATTTAAATAGAAAGATAAATCCTCTGAGCCTATATGAAGACAAACTACCTGTAACATGACAAAGTCTACTTATTAAACTTATTAGACCTACTAATCCCACATATCTTGAAAAAAAGTAAAAAATACACACCAAATAAAAGCTCTGGTCTTAGGAGGTTAATATACAAATTAATGGTTCAAAATTAAACGTAACTTAACAAATCCGCTTCAACCAACAATGCACAGAAATCACTAACACTTGTGTCAACATCAGACAACCGATTTACTGATGAAAGAAAAAAACAGATATAAACAGTTGTAGGTTATGTAAGCTCAGTTGTCTCAGGAATTGGCTGACCAAAGCAAACATTATAGTTTAAGGAATTATTTTAGGCACAGAGCAAACCGAAGTGAGTAATGAACCAAGTACTTCAGATGCTCGCTGACTCTCTATAATACTTTCCCATGAAAATTTGAATTTAGGTATTAATTGACCCATTAATATCCTACTTAGACATAGATAGTGGCACACAGCACAGATTAAATAAGCCTAAACTATCTTTGAAATTTGGATCAGATATGGAATGCTAATTGAAAGTGTAAGTTGTGCCATTTCTTTTTAAAATGCTCACACCACACCCATCTGCGAAAGAAAAAAACAACAGATTCTGGTTAGATTTGCTCTAACGAAAAAATGCAAAGGAACATTATTACTTTTTGCCATTTTGCCAGTGGGGAAGTTAATTCGATAAGTAGATCAGACCTGTGTCAAAATTCCCACCGCACGGTGGTCAGTATTGCATTATTGTTATTGGCTTGCAATGTCAGAGTGGCGGGCCAGATTTGGAGGGTGGATTTGTCGCAGTGAGAGGCCGAGTGTCCGCCAGACACACCTGACACTTCCGCCAGATGACCAATGGCTCTTTCTGCTGCCCTCAACACATATGGCTGCTGTTACCAGAAAAGTGCAAGGTCAAAAAAGGATAATTACCTAAAGAAGAAAACCGTATGTCCAATTTAAATGAGTGTCTTAAACAAATGTCCACATGAATATGTTATCAGTGTATGCCAGTGTGTACATCAGTCTTTGCGTGCATGTGATCATGTATTTTTGACGTTTAACTGATGACTTCTTCTGTTTGAAATAGTGGTGTCTGTTTGGACACTGGGGACAAACACTCCTCATTCCTAAATGCAATACTTTCCAGCTGTTGAAACACTGGTGTGACGCTGTTACTCATTCATCATGCTCCAACTGCAGCCAAAACACACAAAGAAGAGCCAAAAAACACATGCATTACATGGATTTCACTGGGCCGACTTCTACAATTAGTTTTCGGGCAGGACCATCAAAAATATTTATGATCTATAGCAGTTGGAGTATCTTCATGTCTTTCCTTAAAACAGTTTTAAATTCAATATCTGTGAGCCCATTCAGGAACAGCAGAAGTTTGTCATTTCACTGTTGAGAAAACCTTGCTTCCTGCACGTAATGCTTTGGCTTTCTAAATGAGTACAATTCAAGTCAAACCTTATTTTTTAAAAAGGACATTTACATCGACACACCCCTGCTGATGACAAAGATTGCATGAACCCTCTTAATAACGTCTTACATTCTGAGACAGGAGCATTAATTCTGTTTGTTTTTACCAGTTTCTATCAGTGAGACAGCCGATCCTTTGTGAAAGTGGCCATTTTCAAAGAGAAAGTCCATCCTGAAATTCTCCAGAATATTCCTATACAGATATTACACACAAATGATTAATCATAAACAATAACAGTGTAAACATAAAGTCAATACCACGCATTTTATGTACATACTTAATGTTTGTCTGTCTCTTGCATTTTCTCTTTGACAAACAGCACAAGCAAACACGTGCACAAACACACACAGTAATGAAATCTCTGCCCATCTGCGATGGCAAACCATTAATGTATTCAGCTGCACACCTCCAGTATTTACCAAGCTCCAGGTGTCTGGCATCCCCTTAAAGGTGAGGACACTTTGAAAGGATGGGGAGGAAGAGTGTTGGCAAGATTCTTGCAGCTTGGGGACAAAACATGTCCTTTAACATTAGACTTTTGTAGCTGAAAGGAGCAGGAGGCATTTAAGTAGAAAAGCCAAATAAGCAACTTTGCTCTAGAGAAAAGCCTCCTCACTTCTTCTCATAAGGAGGAAAGAATCCCTCATACTTACTGGGAGTGGTCACTTTGATAACTTCTACTTGAAGAAAGTCAAGAAGACATCCTGTGGACCCCAGTTTTGCTGTAAATATTGTGTTGTGTGTGGATTCCTGCTGATTTGGAGAAAGATATGTCTATTAAATCAATTTCCAATCATAACGAGGTACTAAATTCCTTTCACACTCCTTTCTATGTTTTCTTTACATTTCTTATAGGGGCTAATCGAGAACGATATAGCTTTGAATTAATTCATTCTTCAAGTCTTAAACCAGTTTGTGTATTATGTGGAATATTTATACATGGTAAAACCCGTATGCAGATAAAGATAGAGTTGGGACATTTTATTTAATGTGACAAAAGAAAATAATGCGTATCCCCCCCAGGTTCAATAGAATTAGAAGAAAACTATAACTGTTAAGATGGACTTGTTTCTGTAGGTCAGTAATGTTATTACAGCCATGAATGGGATTTCAGCACGGTTCAGTTGTTGTAGCAGCAAATTAGGGACCAACCCATATGTAAACAATGTCAACAGGTCAGACTTCCTCACAGATGAAAGCGCAACATCCTCGAATGGAGTCAAAAAAGAACAACCAGCCGGGAAAATGTTTAGCTCAAAGTTATGGAAAGCTCATTGATTTAAGAATACAAGCATACAGCAGAGGCCACTTAATCGACCTGGAGTCTGTGTTCTGTCGGCTTGCTGGTTTGTCTGGGGAGACCAGGTTCTGCTCTAGATGTCTTTAGTGACAGAGAGTAAATTATCTGTGGTGCAGACTGATGTGATTAAGCGTGTCCCCCAGTCTGATGCCCCACCTCAGTGCTTCTGAATATATGTCAATGTACACAAGCAGCATTCACTGATACAGATAAGTGTCTGTGATTAGTAAAGGAAAGGATCCAAGCTGACATCAGTTTTGGGGAACCCCTCGCAGCAGTAAAAAATATTAAGCCTTTTTTTTTTATCCCTGGAGTGTGCTACGAATGACAGAGGAGAACCTTCCTCCAATGAGCCAATGACAAAAATGTTACAAATACCAAATTGGCTACATATTTTAAGATTTGAGCTTAAAGATGCTGTATTTTGAATCTGTTTTCCAAACTAAGATCCATAAATTAAAAAAAAAAAGAGCAATTGTCACAAACATAAAGACTTGTTCCAGCACAAACTCACAACTTTCTGATCTACCGTAATCTTAGTCCCTGAACTTATCCTTATTCCAAATCTAAACTGATAACGTGCTTTTAACCTTTGAACATCTCTTACATCATAGGTCCAGCTTTTTGCCATAAGTATTTGGTCCAGCACAGACACACTTCTACGCAAGTAATAATTGAGGGTGCAATCATAAAAAGAGAAAAATAACTTGTGGACTGTTTCTGCAGGCTTCTGAGGGAGGGTACATTCCAGAAAATTTTCAGCAAGCACAACATAAACACCATGTACTGTTTGTCCCAGTCACGCCAAACATCCTAAGCAGCTGTGTCGAGAGTCATCAACGTTAGGCTGATCCAGACAGGCTGCACTGTTCATCTCATAATGGCCTTTGACCACTAAACACCATCCAACCCTTCCTTTTCAGCAATTCACTTTGCTATTTTTTCCATCAAAATGTATCGTGTTTATGTATATTTCAAGCAAAACATCAGAAAAGTACAGTTTTCTGTTTACAGGTGGTTGAAAAAAGTCCAGCCTCTTTTGAGGCAGTCTTCTTTTATGGAGGAATAATGATCAGTGCCCTGATCATGCATCATATTCACAGTTGGATATGTACTCAGGCACAAAAAGCACAAAACAAATTAAATGAAAACATATACTTTGGCCTCAGGCAATTTTCTGAGGCAGGTCCAAGCGAGAGTCTTAAGGTTATTAGAATGCCATTTAACTGTTTTAAGAGTAGGATCCAATTTCCAATCTCTCCTGACCTCGCTCTTTTCTTCATCCCCTTGGGCTCCACAGCACCCGAACAGGGACGCTATGGTAAAACAGGCCCTGCCCGACGGGTGATGTGCCGCAGGCGTCCTAGCGGCAGATTTGATCCAATCTACGAGGAGCCAAAAGTGCAATAAACAGCGAATCATACTTGTGATTAGTTTTATGTCTGACGCCCAAAAATTACAGTGTAGATTTTGAACATTTTGTCACACAGTTGAACATTCAGCAGCAGCTGGAGAAAAGCTGTCTTCTCATTTGAGGTTTAGGTGAGAAAAAGTGGGAGATGAGTTTGTGGTAAATGGTGAGTCTCTCGCCCCCATGTTTTGTGTGAAATAGTCTCACTTTTTTAGCACTTTCTCATAGCACTTCCATTCACACATCGGCCCCTTTTTCAAACTGCTGTTGACAAACACATAACCCTGTAAGAGATGGTGTCAGGAGCAATCTGGAGACATTACTCCTTTGAGGCCTCAATCAGAGAAAAGTCCGTCATATCCCACCCAGGCAATGTAAAAACGGACAAAGCCTAAAGGACCAGGTTTTCTCTGTGTATTGTTTGTGTTAAGTGTTGGATGTTTTTTATGTGTTAAAATGATAATAATAAAACAACTCATTACCTGTAGTCCTCACACAAGAACGCTGTCAGTGATCCTGAGTTCATTTGTCCATGAGCTTCGAGGAAAGAATAGAAGGAAATGGGGGATGGATGGATACACAGAATGACTCATAAGACAAATCTTTTTAGGTCACCTCTAAACATGAAGCCCCACAGTGTCACTGGACAAGTCTCAAGGAAGGATGTAATTATTTTGTTGCCAAAGACATATTTATTTGCGCCATTTTTTCCCATAAATATTTGACGTCTTCAGGATGGAATGTAAACTGCTATGAAAGGAGATAGCTTTTGGTTGTGTCAAGATCGAGTATATGACCATAGAGAAATTCCACTTGGGTTTCTTTACTCATCAGTGAACTCCCACCAGACTGCAAGAGTGGAGTGTGATCGGCACCATGGAATAACACAGCTGTTGTGCCCTCTGTGTTACATTTAGACACATCTGAGCTGTGGGTGAGCAATATTTAAAGCTGCTGTGATTAAAGACTGAAGCATGAAGGAAATGGACAAAGTGACATAACATTTTCCAGTGAACCTGGATTTCAGTGCAGGAGCACCTCACAAATGGTCGGCAACTGCCAAAATAACAGAAGGAGAAAAGACAGAGCCAATGTAACGCGTTTATTTTGATGTAGACCGTAAAACTGTGTGCAGAGTCTTTACGCAACACAACTTGAACGAAGAGGTTTCAAAGTGAAGCTGGAAAACGCCGCAGCAGAATTCACCGTTTGGGCAGGACATACCTCAGGGATTCTTTAACAGGCAAGCAACACACATCAGGAACTAATTTGGGCTCATTCAGCCACATTCATTCTAACTCTGGAACCCTAACTTTAACTTTAATGATATGAGTCCCAGACAAGGCGATGCAAACTTTCTGAGCATGAGTAGAGCACAGACAGCTTAAATACAGCACAGACATTCATGTGTTTGAAGTGTGTAGCAATGAGAGGAGTCCGATGTGCGTGGCAGAAAACTTAACCCGAGCTGCCTATCGCAGACCTGGCTTCCTTTTTTTTTATAGCACATGGATTCATAACCTTAATCACCACAGAAGTATGCAGTTGTACATCTATTAACTCAGGATTATTATTTGCTTTTTTCTAAATTTTGAAAACTAGAAAAGTTTCATCAACCATCATCCCCTGGAATCCCACACTGGTGGAGATCTTGCTTGCTGAATGGCTGAAATTTTAATATTGCACGGCACATCTAAAACTTAATTAAAAAAGTACCAGCTGGACTGTAAGCTGAGATAAATTAAGAGAACAAAGAGTCTCTCCGGCATTCTGTCTCTGAACAAACTTATTTTCATATTCTCAAACTGCGTTTCTGTCTCAAAGAAAGAGGAAAACTTCATAAAATAAATAATAAAATGGAAAAGTAAAGGGAGTCAAGCCAACACATGTGTGCTAAGCCTGTATGCTTTGTAAAAGATAAACATTTTGGACAGCAGTTTAAAAAAGATGCTATTTTCTTAAATGTCCATGTAAAAAAAGCCTTTTACAGATATTTATAAAAAATCTACCATTTGTATTTTTTCAGTTAGCTTTAACAGCTAAAAACCTTACTAAATTAATTTTCAGTTATTCTTGTCTTCATTTCTTGTTGGTCTCTATTCACTAGTTTGGCATATTGCATTATGTACAGTTTTGTGGTTATAAATAGTCAGGTAAGGTGTATGGAGTCTGTCACCCCCTATGGGCTACAGTGTGATGTTGATCATAACACATAGATTGAAATTACGAAAGTTTTGGTCGCAACAAGAATCTAGAGTCAATTTTGCAGCTCTGTGACTGAGTCCATTCCTCACCCACCGGTCTTTGGGTCATTTGATTGAAGTAAACCACGTTATGATTGCTTTAGAGGATGCTTGCCAGGATTAAAGTGGAGCAGAGAAAAAGCTTTGCTTACTGGGTTATTAGAATAAAACCTGATGCAGAGCCAAGGCAATGGAAAAATGCATATTAATAATGGCTCTCTTCTGGAACAGCCATGAAATTTCTGAGGTCTGACTTGTTTTAGGTGACTGCTCCCTTCTCCCCGCTTTAGTTTGCCTTGTCCATCAGGATTTGTTTGTAATTATCCAAACCTCGAGAATTTTGACCATTGTGTACTTTATGTATGACACTGATTGCTTAATTACAACACACAATCCCACTTTTTGAAAAAAAAAACACTAAAACATCCCTTTAAGGCTTGGGAACTTAGATGTAAGGGTGCTGTGTTTGAAGGCTTTCTTTGCATAAAGTCCTATGGAAACTGTTGTATCTTTTTTGAAAATCCAATGCCTTTAGCAGTAGGCTGCCTACATATCAGTGATAAACTGGACCAAGGACACTAGCAAGTAAACACATCCTTTGAATCAGAGAATAGTCTGTCCTCATTCAGCTCAAAGTTTCCTTTTAATGCATGCAAACATTTTTAAAGCACCTTTCTCATCTTTCTAGGTTCTACAAATCCCTGACCATGGCTCACATTTGAATTTGAATTCTCCCCAGCTATTTGCAGGAAAGCCTGTAACCTCTGAAACATCTCACCACAAGACTTTTCTTTTTTTTCTGTCTCTCCAGGCCTCTAAAGCAGACATCAGATCTCAACACACCTCTTTTCTCAAGATGAGTGACATATAGCTCAAAGTCCCTTTAATCAGCATTCCAAAACTTAGAAGATTCCCTCCTCTGGTTATTTTACAGTCGGAATTCCTCATTCTGCCGACTATACCTGAAGTATATCCTCTGGATAGCAAGAAATGCATCAGATATGTCTATAAAGACGTTCTTTAGCTGCCCACTTTCCCAGAGGGAGTATTTAGAAGCAGCAATAAAAGTCAAAGCTTTCTGTTTTCTGTAAAACTGAAAAAGGGAACATGAAGAGCATCCCCTGTGGCAAAGAGGGCCTCAGTGGTGAGTTTTTCAGTGCCTGTCTTCCACCCAAGCTTTTAAGAGACAAGATTGTGGAATGTGTGCGTGCATTTGCGAACGTGCGTCTCTAAAGATACAGCCACATCTGAAGGTAGAGCCACCACCTTGTCATAGCTTCTGTCAGTTGGTTCTGCTCCAAGTGTTTGCGAGGTGGAGGCTCACATGTCATGAAATTACATTGAATGAACAAGTGTGCTTTCCACCCATAGTTTTGCAGACCTCTTTATAGCGCTCGTCCTCAAAGATCAATCCAAACAACCAATCTACACATAATGACCAAGACTTTAAGTTTGAAAAAGTTCAGAAATGTTTCCTAACCTGTGATTTTCATAACTTTAAAGAAAGAAAATCAAGTTAATTGCTAGTTCAAAAGTAGTTAGGGGCTCAAGCCTTAGATACAACGTTAATTGCAAATTCTCCTGTAAATCCACACCCATACGTGTGGTGTTGACAGAGAAACACACATGCTCAATTATATACTTCAACACAAAAAGTGCAATGAATGACACTTCCTGACACATTCACATATCCACTCAACCTTTCTATGTCTGCATCTCATGTGGCACTGTGGTGAGGTAAAGAGAAGTGTCCACTGCCCCTTTAATTAATAACCGTCTGTCATTATCAAAACCACACTAATCTTTAGCAGGCAGGAGAGTGGAAATGCTTCCTCTATACTTAACAAAACAGAGAGAGTGGTGAAGGATAAGTTTAACATACTCAGCAAAAGACCAAAGTACAGGACATTTGAGCTGCAACAGACATCTGTTATCAGTTGTTTAAGAAGCAGAGGTAGAGGTTGTATCACGTGTTCTGGTAAAAGGACACAAATACAGAACAACTCTGATTCTAGTAAAGGTGGAAAGGCTATGTCTCGTACAAATAAAATAAAAATCAAACATATGAGATGTGGAATTGTGAAAATGTTGATGATACATTATTTTTCTCCCTAATATGTGCCTGTGTAGTGTGAATGCGGGTTGACACAAGCAGTAATTATGTTCACTCACACAAAAAAGTATTTTGTGTGTAGTGTTTAGAGGCGCTAACCAGGATGATCTTAGAACCCCAACTGTGTGATCATTTATTTTTCTAAGTACCAGAAATGAGAATTGATTTGTGTTGTATGTATAATAAAAAACTGACAGGCAGTTAGCAAAGTTTTATTCATGAGGGTGATGGTTGAATTGCAGCCATCATCCTCATGAATAACTCCAGATTGTGTTTCAGACCTAAGAGGGTTAGTTTAACCTGACTAATTAAAGTCTGCAACCCCAGCAGGAAGTTCCAGATCTGTATAAGTTAGTTTTTGTTCTGTTAGTGATAAAACAGGATGCCGGTGTTAATTCGTGCCTGCTATGTTTGAAAGTGCTGCATTTAGCTGTTCTGTCCCTCCTCCTCACCACGCTGCTTCTCTAAAGATAGATTTACAAGGAACATGTGCACCAATGTAGCTGTGCAACATCGCACCACAACTTGTCCAATCTTTGCGGATATCTGAGCCTATTCAAATCTTTATCTCTGAGAGACTCTTCCCCCATAAGGTGCTTTTTCATTTTCATGCAATAACTCACCCACTGCCAATAAATCTAAGTTGTTGCAAATTCGAATCTTTTTTTGGCATTAAGTTTGGGCACTGAGTTTGTGTGCTTGTCTGCGTGTTTTTTGTACGTTTGTGTGGTGGTGATAGAGGAAGGGGGTTGTAGAGACTTACGTTCAATAACAACCAGGATACTGTTCTCACAGAAGTTGCTTGCACTCCATCAAGTCAGTGTGTGGTTGCTTGGCAACCGAATGTCCGGTGTTCCCGAGCGACGTTGTTTGTTCCCTACGAGTGATCTGCCAGGGAGAGGGAGGATGAGGGGAGGTGAGGATGAGTGTAGGATAGACACAAATTGGTAAATGGAAGACGCACCCCCGGGGGTCCTCGAATCAATGGTTGAGCAAACAGGCACCGTCTGCCTTGCTGCCAGCCACCATCTTTCTCTCTGTTGGATGCTTCTCTTCTGCGGCCTCTTAGTTTGCTTCCTCTGTTTTCATAGAATTTGTATTATTTTAATTCAATTAATTCGGTCTCTTACCTATGGCAACTCTTATGTAGAGTGACCACTGTTTTTGTGGACCTATGTTTATTTTCTTGAGAAAATAAACAAACTGAATGACTTGAAAACTGTATCTAATCAATATAAAATTAGGTTAATGGACAAACTGACTTGTAACGTGCTTTTTTAGTCATATGTTGAGCAGTTTAGGTTCGCCTTTTTAACATGATCAGTAATTTAATACTGTCCCTAGAAGTTTTGTCCAAAGTCAATATGTTACATTGCACAGCAACCTGGCAAAGCTTTGATTGACACTGTAGATTGAAGCACGGGGAATGATCTGCAGCATTCCGACATCAGTGGGATAAATACATGAAAGTCCTGCAGACTGACCCCAACGGTTTGGTGGGTTTGGACTCCTAAAATACTGCAAATCTAAGTATGTCTGGTTGAAAGTAAAAAAGCATTGAATTTCTCAATAACTATTTTTAAAAAGTCAATTTAACAGAATCCACAGTCTGTTTTGAATGCAGATCTGGTTGGATGCATTCAGTCCAAAATAGACATTTATGTGTGGGGATTAAGAGACTGATTTGAAATGGGAAATAAATTCTAGTGATTTCTACTGTACTTCCTTTTATGTTGACAAATCAACAGTGGGACAAATCTTTGACTTTGGTGTCATGAGCAAGCTGTTAACATGGTTAAAAATGTGCTGTCAGACCAGCATGGGTGTTTGTTGTCTATGTAGCGTATTAAGTGCATATGTAATGTAGGTGTTTGTCTGGCTGTATATGTGGTGGAAAAACAAGCTGTGAATGGAGAGTCTAATATAAAGACAGTGAAAAGTGAATTGGGCAAGTAACTTAGTGAAAAGATTATCTATTTTTGTGTTTGTGTGCTTCAGATTTGCCATTTAGTCAATGACCATAGACAATGGTTTAATGTTATCTTATATCAGTGGCTTTCTTCTCATCCAGAAAAAGTATTTTTTAAACAAACCTGATAAAGATGTTTACTTTTTTTTTTTAACAAGAGACGGACCACATTCACACTCAAATTTGCAAATTGTTGCTTCTGTTGTTTGGAGATTTAATAATATTTTCAATATAATGACATGCATTCAGCTTTGACTCTGCCATGTCAGACCTGCTCGTGACTTTATAGTCAAATTCATCTTAAAATGTCCCCAGAGCAATGAAAGGCTTTATGATTTACCATACAGAGTGTAGTGTAAGAAATAAAGTTGGGCTCGGCCGACTTTCACAAGCAGAACCGAAATAACTGTGGTTTGACCAAATAATTCCACAGGCCTGCATACGACAGCAACAATCTGAGCAGATTCGTACTCTGTGAGGCTCTGTGTGGAAAATGTGGAGTCTTTCTTTTGCTTCTGAGGTCTGTGGAAGCTGTGTGACATTAGTGCATGTGTCCAAGACTTTGTAAAGCCTCAGACTCACTGTGTAAATGCTGTAAAAATATTACATCAAACTTAATGCTCTTTTTCTTCTGAACAGTCACTTTAATTGGTCTTGACAGATCTTGTTATGCAATGGTTGAGACTAAATCAATTGGAGAAAGTTGCTCCCAACACAGCAAGCTTCAAAGGAAACAGTGAATGCACACTGAAGCGGAAGAGTCTACCTGGCCTTTCTGCTTCAGTTCAGCTTACGTTAGCAGTGAGACATAACCAGCTGGGGGGTGAGAACACACACACCATGAGGTCTTCAAAGAACACAATGTACTCAGCACCATCTCTTGTTCTTTTGGTTTTTATTCACCCTTTCCCCCTTCCTTAACCTAATTATATCTGTCCTTCTCTCTCCTCCTCCTTACACTGCAGATCTGGCGTTCTCGCTGCCACTAATGACACGGTGTGATCTCCACAGAGTCCCCAGCCAACGAGCTGGGGTCACATATGTTCTATATCATCTCCTGAACGCTTCCATATGGAAGCAGTGCCAACCATGCCAGGACCTGACATAAACAAAGTGCCTATGCAAGAAGAGTTGAGAGAATTACTCAACCGGGAAGAAATGTGCTATAAGGAGGATGGACAGAGAGAGAAAGGGATCAGTGAAGAAATAAACAACAGAAAGCAGACAGAAAGAAAAAAAATAAGTGGTGAGGGAACAGCCAATTAAAACCAAAATAGGGACAGAGGGAGTATGATGGCCAGAGAATGCATTCCAGACTGACTTTTTCCTGTCTGGCTGTTGACAGGGAAAGACAGAAGCAGTCACAAACAGGAAACCCTGAAATGATGAAGCACTGCGCTTCTTGTCTTAAGCGGATCCTTTCAGAATATCTTGGTTTTTATGTTGTTTTTTTACCAAGCCAATCTTTATAGAAATATTTCAAATATAACCCCCAAAATATCTCTTGGAGTCTCACATTCCCATGGAGAATCAGTGTAATGTCACTGTAACCTGAGTATTTTTATGCTCAGGGTGCACAGAAACAATGACGATGTACACATTAACTCACATAATTTCTTGTGCATTGTCAGATTTGTTTTTTATTAAGCTAAATTTATTATTGATTGAAGACTGAAATAATGCAACTCAGAAACCAGTAATCCAGGAAAATATATTAATGACATTTTTATGCGACAGAATTATAAACACAATTCATCACATTGTTCTAATCTTAAAAGTATTTAACACTGAACTTTGATAAAGCAGTTTGTATAGTTTAAACAGCAAAAAAATAACTACTGAAGGTGTAATAAAGCAGCAACTGCATCCAGAGATACATTTTCATTACAAACTCAGTTCAAAGGCTCTGTCTCTGTGACCCTTCAACCCTATAATTATGAAACCATTATAAACTTCTTTTTTTACTATGTAACTTTAAATTCTGACTCTACTCTTTCAGTTATTTTCATATTTGTGAACAAAACAAAAAATGAAACGAATTAAAAAACACTGAAAATAGATGGCATTAAGCCTGTTCCAAGCTTTAGCTGAGCCCATACTTTTAGTAGATGAGACCTTGCATGGCACTGGAAAACGTCTCAATCAAATCAAATGTTGCATTTCTATGTCAGTAAGTGCAAGATACCCATATCCATACATGAGTACGCTACAACTCCATCTGTCAAGCTAATAATAATTCAGTGTGATCGTAAGTTAAAGGCAAGTGAATGATGGAAGAGACAGAAGGAGACAAACAGGTCTGTTGCCATGCAGATGCAAGTGGAGGTTGTGAGAATCCATCTCTTCAACTAATCAGCCCATCACCCAGACAACATCATGCCTGTTAACTCTGGAACTTAAAGCGACATTGGCTTTATTAACAAGAGTTTACAAGTTGTAAGTGTGATGAGTGACAGAACTGATTATGCAGGTCTGTGTGTAATGAGTCACAAAACATCGAAACATATGCGCACAATAAGTAAATAAACAGAGGGTGTTTTTCTGATGTTTGGAGCATGACACAGAACAAATCTACCTTATTATATAGAAACACTCTGAACTCCCTGTTTCTCCAGCTGTGAGCCGTGGTATAATGGCGCCATGCAGTCAGTTACATATAGGACAAACAGAGGAAACACAGTACACTATACTTAAAGCCATAAACCTGTTTGGGAACATTGATATGTGGTTCATTTCATACTTTAAGATGGCTGTTTTCTTTTGATGTTTGAATTTGGAAATTAAAACATTCTGGAAAATATGGAATGCCCCTCCATTCAAGGGTTGCCCATCTCATAGTTCTTCCCCAAGCTTAACACTTCACTAAAATGCTGAATGATTTCAAATCAAAGCTCAAAGTTTACCAAGCAATTGAAGAGGAATTAAAAATTGTTATTTGGCAAATTAACCTGACAGTAAACTAGAAAGTTAGTTGTCTCTAAGGAGCTGGGCCAGTTCAACATGTGACCTGTAAAGAGGCTGTGCTTTAAAAAAGTAAACAGAGGGAGGCTAAAGTGCAGTCTCACAGGTTACCAAATGGAAACTTTGCCACAGTCAGAATCACATAACTCCAACATCTCGCAGAAAAGAAGGATGGAGCTGCTCTTTGTATGCCCTGGAACAGCTGCCATGAAAACAACTACCAATTTACAGTTGAAGAGGGAACTGTGGTGCTCTATCTCTGTCTTATTTTTGAACAAATCATGCAACAGACATTTCATTAAATATCAAGGAAGACCATCAGTTTGAGAAAAAAAGAACTGCAATATTTTTAAAAATTAAAAATCCTTAAAAAAGCATGCTCCACTTCTTATTATGTTGCTGTTTTCTGTTCTGAAACAATTAGTAACGACTTGCAATGAGATTTTTATTAGTCTGACACCCGCAAGTATCTGTCTAAGATGTCTAAGAGGGATGGAGGACAAGTGATCTGAGAGCTGTGACTAGCTGCGCTCTGAAAGACAAAAACAGCCTTGTCATTGAGTGTCATAGTGAAATATTGCAGTAAAAGTGATTACTGCAATTCGAAAAACAAAGCACTATTGCGCTGTCCCTGACACAACTTTTCACCGCAGAATCATGTTGAAAACATTGTCCATGTTACTTTCCTCATTTAGCTGTTCGTGTGGCTTTGTGGTGAGACTGAAGTCGGCCCAGTCTGGTCCTCTAATCGGGGACCATATTGGATCATGTCTGTGTTTGTGTCTGTTCTTGTATGTGAGGCAGCCAAACGCGTGGTATGCACACACTCTCTCACACACACACAAGCAAACATGCAAACACAGCATGGTCTGCAGATGCACCCAGTTCCAAACTGGCCAAAAGAAAAACAGCAACATGTGTCATGTTTTGCTGCGCACACTTCAAACCGGAGCAGAGAGCGTGGACTGGAGGACAATTGCTGATAGCAGATCAGTGGAAATATGATGCAAGGAAGACTCATTTGCAAACATACCTGTCCTTGAATCCTCTGTTCCTTCACCCACAGGTTTCCATGGAAACGAGGGAAAGCAGGGAAAGTGTGTGTGCGTGTGCGCGAGTATACGGAGGCATAAGAGGGAGAATAAAGAGTTTGCAGGTAAGAAAGCGCTCGCACCTTGCAGACCTCACTTGGTTTTAACACCTGGCTGTTTCCATTAGAATATGAGCAGGGTGATTTTCACCGACAGAAGGATGCTTGAAGCAAATGGCTGCAATAGAAAAAGGTGTCAAATTTGGGTTAAAATAGATATGAAGACAAATGGCTCGGCAGCCTTTAAATGCGGTATATAAAGTGGCTACTTTGCAAACAGTGAAGACCTCTGGGGGGGAGGACCTTGTGTTGACAACATGGCCCTGACACCAAAGCCAAAGATTAAACACAGCACTCAACCCGTCCTGACCCTCCTCAGCCACAGCTACAGGAATCCTGTATTTACAAGTGGCATGCACAGAAGTCCCAGTGAATTTTTTTATGATAGCTCTGTTTGAAATTTTGAACACGATTAAATTGATTCATGATTTTTTAATGGGGCCTGTGGAAGCTTCTAGAATCGCTGATTGTTTCGCACACAATAAGCAAACATCAACGGCAGGGGGGGAAAGAAGAAACGGGGCCACGGCACAGACAAATTACCGACATTTTCCGCCCCACACGCTCAACACAAATTTTATGAAGGCAATATCCTGTCTTGATATTATTGCATGTAACTTGATGACACCGAGAGCAAGACACTTTTTAGATATTCTGGATGGCTTCTCTTCCCTCATTCAAAACCATTTAAGTAACTTCAACAAGTCTGAACTTGACTTCAGATGCACTGGGAGGGGGGAAAAAGATTCTGAAAGGTGATAACGTCCACATAGAGGTCAAACTAAAGCAATTTGAAAAACTAATGAGTTCATATGTCTTCACCTTGATGAGCCAGCATGGCTGCTGATCCCTTAGCTTTAGGTGCGGAGGTGTTCTCTCTCTCACATCTATGGTTGCTGTGAAACATTTTTAATGTCACCACTTATATGGAACAAGGATCCACATATAGTCAAAGTTTGCTGTTCTTTATTTGTTGAAATATTGTCTTGTTCTGACGTAAATGGATTAGATCCAGCACTGAAAAGCACTGGGTGTGGGATAGGTTGTCAGGTTAGATTTCTTGGTCATATTTAACCAGTTTAGCCTATTTCCTTGTTTAATGTGTCCATAAGGTCACAGGAGGGGGACTTCAGGTGTCAGTCTGTGGCTTCGCTCCATCTAGCTGCAATGGATTGTCACCTGGTAAAGTCAAGCTGAAGCTATTGTTTTGCAGAGGAGGTTCAGGTGTCCAAGCCTTTCCTTCACCTTCCCACACTTAATTTATATTACAGGTGCAAAGCAGTCTCTGCTCAGCTAAAGGTCTCCTCCCAAACCCTCAGGGCCACATTTCTCCTTGACTTGCAATAATTTATGAACACCATTGCCAGGTTTTATGAGACAGGAGTGTCAAGTTTGTGATGCCTTTATCCATTCTGGACACGGACTCTGACTGTCTAAAATATAGATCAAAGATAATGCCCAGGGTGTGGATTAAGAGAACATTGTGCAGAAAATAAGGAGCTGTGTGCTAATTTGCAAATTTACGAGGAAGAAAAAACAACTTATGAATGAAGAACAGTTGTGTCAAGATAGTATTAGATATTTGAAATGTCACCTGCTTTCATATCTCTTCAAAAATTGGACACGAAGCCTTCAGGGTGATCATTAAACCATGGAAGAGCCATGAACCATCCATCAGACCTGTGTGAAGATGAGCAGTCTGACAGAGCTGAGATCTCTCTTCTCGGCCTCTCAATGTCACTTCACTCCTTCTCAGTCTCTGATGTACTTTCTTCTTCTTTCGGTCTCATCTGATTCCTCCTCTATGGCCTGCCATCCCTCTTTATAGAGCCATTTGTCCACATGGCTCTTTATTTTCATGCATTTGCAGACCTTTGAAGGGAAAGCCACAAGAGAAAACCTAGTTGACTGTATGATTAGCCCAGTTCACAGATCAGGCATTCGCAGAATGGAAACAGAATGGAGACACCAGAGTGGCAAAAGGGTAAGGAAGGATTCCATTTCTGCAAATAACAGACTGGTTTCTAGCACCAGGCATCAGGCAAAGGGTGATGAGATGATATGTGACCTAACTTTTTGTCCTGCAGGAAGTGGCCATTCACAGGCCTCCACCTCTTATACCACAGATACCTAAAACTGCTGCAGACCATGTTCTCATGCCGAGTCCCACACTGCTGGAAGAATAAGACATAGAGGTTATATACAGTGCAGACATAAACAGAACTTACAATACACACACTTAACTCTTTTGATTGTCTTTTCAACAGCATTCAATAGTTTTTTAAAAGCTGCAGCTGCTTGCTTTTTTAGAAAAATTCCAAAAACCTGAAATGGGCTGAAGAAAAGATTCCACCTGCAAGGATAGCAGAGCAGCTCAAGTCCTAACATGTTGACTCCAAAGTCAAGACGTTTGGCAGTGACATTGTTAGTTCAGCATAGAGTGCAAATAGAGTGTGGAGGGTGGAGTTACACAAATCATGTCCAGTCTGACACATACATTTCACAGAGTATTTAGTTTTATTATTAAATGTTAGTTTTCAGTTGTTAAACCTCACCTTCATTCAAATTTAATCCTGAGGCAACACCTCATCTAATGCATTTGAGTTTTACCTTCAGAGTTTCATGGTGATACGATTAAAGCAAGCTGTCACATCGTGGCATTACTTTGGAAGTTGTGCTGGAGGCAACAGCAAAGACATAATCTGTTGCCAAGGACAATAAAGAGAAAAGCATGGTTTGTTGGTCAGTTCCATTGTTGATTGTTTGACCGTTTCAGCGTTACTCAACACCACAAATATTCTCCATACACACATAATGACATCATTAATGGAGAATGATAAACCCACTAGCATGGATGTGACCATGATTATTTCCTAAAATTAGCAACATATTAATGTCTGAATGAAAGCAAAGAGTTCAAACTAAATTAGGGGATAATTTTCATTATTATGCATCACTGTAATCACAGCTATTTCAAAACAGAAGAAGTTTACATAATATTGTTATTTAATGCTGAAAGATTGAGCTTTAAAAGAACTTAAAAGAGAACAAAAAACCTGTGAGCTCTGTACCACCAGAAGCAACAATTGAGACAAGGGACTAAAGTCCCTAATTATATGGGCACATTTCTGCATATCTACACGGGTTTAAAGAACTGCAAACACGTGTGTCACAAGCCCACAAGCTACTGCGTTACACCTGGCTTACACATGGGAGACAACGAGAATGATGGATGGGCCAAATGCAAATCAAGATGGAGTCAGAAGGACAATGATGTCAGAATAACTAATCAATTATGGAATTTGTCTACAGGTAAAACCTTCTGCCTGGTCTCATGACAACAAAGCCAACGTGTGATCTCTGCCAAAGGACACAAAGGCGCTTTTCCCAGAATTCCCAGGGGCTCACACGCCAGCTGCATCATAATCTGTTCTCACCTCAGCTCCTCTGCTGCTTTTTTTCTCTCACTATTGCTCCCATTCTCTGTAAATAATTAGTTCATTCTTTCTCAGCAAAGTTAACACGATGAATATACCATTTGTTTCACCCAGAGCAATGAGAAACACAGCCCAACAGCAACAATCACTAAGATTTTCTTCAGCAACAAAACTGGAGGGGAGGTAGGCCAAATATAGCTTTTGTGTTGTGCTTTCTGACTATGAAGATCATTTCAGCATCTTGTGTGCTCATCTTTTGCAGGCTAGATCTCCCAAACAGGGTTTGGCTGTGCTTTAATTTATCAACACAGCATGGGGGTCCCCAAGGGGGAATGTGAGAACCTTACTTGGCAGCTTCATCTGCTGGGATGCTATACATGTTTCATCAGTCACAACACTGTCAGGAGAATCCAGGTAGGTGTCAACTAGGACTGAAGGAGAAGCAGATTCTTTGCCAAAGGCCAAGCTGTTTAGACAAGTCTGACAGATTAATAATATGTAAAGCAGTGATCTAATCTGTTGATGATCAGGCCTTATTGTGATATCTTGACTTTAAACTGCTTATGACAGGCTGTTTTAATTTGTCTTAGCATGACAAGTACAATAAGTAGCAAAGCAGAAAGGCATAAACTTTAACACTTTCCTACAGGATTGTTTTAGGACATAGTGAGCAGAGAGAGAGAGGAAATAGAACACAAAATAACAAAGGCTCACTTATGGAGTGAAAAACAGTAAAGCAGTCCTTGGTCACGGTGTAGACTCACAGTTTCCCTGCCCTCCAATTTAAAGGGGGCAAAAAATTTCAGTCTTCGTCCTTAATTTCACAAATTTCCCCAGATGGGCTTCTAAGAAAGTTTCCTCACATGTGTTCAATCTCACTTGGAAGACTTTAGAAATGTTATCAGGAAACTATTAGATCACAAACCACTCTAAGTCATTTGATACAAAAAAACTCTTTGTCCTATCTTTGTCCTATCTCTTCAAGAAATACTAAGAAAATGTCCTTTAACGGCATCTTTAAAGTGTACATCCATTAAATGAATTGACTGAATTTTATTTTCTCATATGCCCCCATATGTGGCTCCCATCTACTCCTGAGAAACTTCTATCAAATAATGTTTACTGCTTTAGAACGCACACATCTCTGTACAAAACTACATGAGCATATGATTATCTAAAACCTGCTACACAATAAAGTAATTATAAAACATTTCAGCCCACGCCCGATCCAGCAGTTTCTCATCTCATTTCAATAACAAGTTTCTATCCCGGTTGTACACGTGTGAACATGAAGCCCTTTGCATTTTGTGGACGGACACGATCAGATCTTCTGCCAGACCTCACTGACCCGTCCAGCACATTCCCATCCCTGCATGCAGTGTTTTTGAAAACGTGTCAGCCGTCCTTCCAAGCTTTGCCGGCAACATCCGCACGGCACATGTGTGTTTCACTGGATCTGGGCTGTATTATGATCCAAGCTTCACCAAAAGAGCTCTCTGTGTCCCTCCATGTGTGGGACCGAATGAGACGGTTTTGTTGTTTACATGCAAGTGTGAAGCAGATGGGAGCCAAACACACATGTTGGAATCCATTTTCCCTACGGAACCTGTCGCTGCCTGCGGTCTCCTGAAGAACTTTGACAACAGGGCAAAAACAGTCTGGAGCTCAGCGGCTGAGCTGAGGCCCCTCAGACACCAGCAGAGCTCCACGCCATCCATCCCAGCCGTCTGCATGTGCAGGCATCGAGATGTTGGTGATGATGAAACATTATGATGAAACTAAATTCTCTATATTTAAATCCTTTTGTATTCTGCGGAAGGTGTTTGGGCCCCACCACCGTCTGAACTTGTGAACCTGGAGCCTGGATTAACAACTGACCTGGGAGCAGCAGAGTCTGGGAAACTATAATTAAGGCTGATTAAAGAACATTCCTGAGTTCTGTTTCTGCATGTTAAGTGATCTGTGGAGGCCCCTTTTAGATAGGCAGTTTCAAAGCAGAGAATGACATAGATGTCTTCATGAAAAATCGCACACACATACATGTAGTTTTCTATGTGAGGAAAAGCACACACATGCCTTTTTAGCATCCATAAGCAAAGCGAACAGAGGAAAGCAGCTCTGAATATTTTGGAAGGCCAACAAGTCATTACAGCAATTATCCCAATGGCATCCACTGTATAATTAACTCAAACAGGCGGTAATGTGTCTATAAATACCAGAGACTAAACAACTGTAAACAAAGGGACAACCACAACCAGCAACCTCTCACATTAGACTTGAGTTCCTCTCCCACAAACCCAAACAGCAGCAGCATCAGCAGTAGCGCTGGCAGAGGTGACAGCACCAGAAAATCTCTCAGCATCCTCAAGTTCAGAACTAAACTTTCCTTAAAGTCAAGTAGCACAAGGGGACTATTTGCTCAGTTTGGGCGATTGGTATTTAATAAACCCTGTAGCCTTCGGTCCTTTCCTTTATTATCTCTGCTTTCCACAGGATAAATGAAAAGCAGGTCTGTTCTGTTCTGTGCTAAAATAGAAAAGGTTTATTCTATCTTTAGACCTCAGGAACCTTTGGAGTGACAACAAGGATTTGGGCCCATAGGGCAAAATGAGCCACAAAAATCATCATCCAACCTGAAGCCATAAGAAAGCAGGTGTTTGTCAGGTGAGACATTTTACCTAGTACATCTTTGGTCTTCTTATACTTGCACTGTTCTTTAAAAGCCAATATTACCTAATTACTTGGCTTTTGTCTCTGTCACTCAATGCCAGGAAGGCCATTCAGGTGTCCAGAGCCCAATATTATTTTATTCTTCAGCCAAAGCTATCTGTAAAGTAAAAACTAATGATTTTTGATTGAGGCTGAAAACATGAGAACTTCCAACTGGAAAAATGCAACCCAGGATTAGGTAAAAGAGAACAGGTTAATGATCCTATGATTTGTACACATACAAACAGGAAAATAAAGTGGTAAATTCTCTTTTGTGAGTTAAGATATTTGAGTTATTGCCTAGTAAAATAATACATTTTGCTTAACAGTGTATTATCTATATGTCATTATTACTTTTGCTAAAAATACTCTGCCTTTTAATACATTCTGATATTAAGTAAGAAATCATGAGAAGGGAATCAATTGGGGACGATGGAAAATAAGTTGACATTCACCATTTGTACAGATATTAGAATGGCATTTATATTCTAATTTATTAGAAGTCAGACAGCAAATGTGTGACTTTTTAAATATGTCACAGTACCCTCTGCTAAAAAAACATGTAACGCATGACAATGCATATGCCAGAGGTCTCTGTTCAGCCAGTCAGGTCAAAGCACCCTTTTGCAGAAATAATTAGACTGCTTCTTATGACTGCAAATTGCTTATCCATGCTCTTAATAAATGTCCCATCTTTCCTGTACATACCATGATGTCTATCTGAAACAAGTGTCCACTCATCCCTTACTCCTATCAGGTTCAGAGGCGTACTTCCATTTGAACACACATACCAGCAATATGTAATACCCCACTGCAGACTTCATCAGAGCCCTCTGACCTTGAGGTGTGTGTACAAGCCTCAAGTGACAGGCATTTGCTCCCCAGCCCTGGAACAATTAGCACTGTTAACACAGGAGACAGAGACAGGGTGCTGTAACCATATGGTGGTGACTGAGAAGACTTGGGGGACTACAGCCCTGCTCCACGTCAGTGTTCCGGCCACTGAGTGCTCCTGAGAAAGACGGGCACTGTGGGAAGACGGAAAGGCTTATGAAAGTCTAATCTAAAAGAGCTGAGACGGGCATTTGGAAACTAATTTGACCTTTGTTGCATGTATCTTAAAATGGGGTGAAGTCACTACAAGGCGCATCGCAATTCATTGTTTATCAAAAAGTCCAAGCACTTGCTAATTTCTGTGCCATCCTCCTTCTTAATTAGGCCTGTGCATCAGCTCCACTGCTGTCGTCTTGTCTGCGACTTCCGAGCTACTGAAACACTTGCAGACATACTGTTACATTAATGTTGTAAATAACAGTTAAATTGCCATCATTTTTACACCATTAAGTGCACGTGAATATGAACAGCACCCGCCGACTTTAAAAAGAAATTGTAGGCCTACCTATATAGTGGCCACAGTAGTCCACATTGTAACATAATGTTACACACGTAAATAATTACGTATCATTAATACACTAATACTTACAGTAAATGCTGTTTTCCGACCTGTTTGGTAATTTCCTCATTCTGATGTGATAAGGCGAAATTCAGAAATCTGTCACATCATTGTTCAAGCTCCAGTTTTAAAAGTGAGTGAAAATAGTAGCGACCTACAGCCCACAAATGGCTTTACTTTACCAGCCAACATGAACTTACAGATTTTGACTTAAAACTGAATCAGGTTCAGTCAGAAATCATTATTTTTAAAGCAGTCTCTGCTGTCTAACTGATCTCTGAAGTTACAACTGTATTGTTTCAGCTAAGGATCACAACACAGATTTTTCTGATTAAGTTTTCATTTGAATAAAAATGGTATTAAATTCACTGGACCTAATCTTTGACAACACTCAATGAACAAATTGTGCTCAGCAAAGCTGGTCAACAGGAAAAACACTCAAGCTCAGGGTCTGTCTCGCACACATGTTTTATGTTGTTTTTTATGGTCCGTGCCATAAACAGCTCTCGAGTTCATAAAATATATTAAAGAGGGATTATCGAGAATTATGATAATAAAACCTGGCAATGGAATGCAGCCACGTAAATTCAAATTCATGATACTTTCCACCGAGATACTCTTCTCGGTGAGTGTTTAATAAGAAGCAGCAAAGAGCTCTGCTCTGGGAGAATTTCAGTTTTCAGGTCTGGTGAGTTTAACTCCACCATACACTGTCAACAGCAGACGTTTAACATCTGGTTGTGATGCCACCTGGCCACCCGGCTCTAGGAAAATGCCTCAAGACACACGTACACACACACACACACACACACACACACACTGTAAAAAATGGCACTGATAAACTGAAAAAAAAAACACTTGGACTAAGCTTTTAAAAGTTGCATAAACCCAGGTTTTCTACAGGTTGACTCAATTCAGATGTATAAAAAACTAAAGGCAATGTTCTTGTGTTTTGTATTAAAGAACAATCGAGGCCAAGAGGGGCCTCCATGGTGGTTCAGCGGTTACCTGTTTCAAACTTCTGTGCAGGCTTTGTGTGTTTCAGCTGTGGATAAAAGCCTCAGACCTTAATGATCAGGAACAAAGACACTCTGCTTTTCAAGCTGGCTGTAAAATCTGCAAACTACCAGGATGGTTTTTAGTGAAAGCAAAACTTACAAAGCATTAAAAAAATATGCAGCTTCATGTTCATTATGGAAAAACTGATCACTGGTTTTAGCTGTGTCATTAGATACAGAAAAAGTTGTGTTCTTTTCCTCTTTTTTCCCTCTTTTCCTTCTTTTGTGACGACGATAGAGTGAGATAGGATTTTAAAGTTTACTCCCTGTGTTGTATGGTCCGGCGTCACTGCACAGAGAGCCCACGGCGTCAGTGTTATCGCTATAGTTTGCAGAATTGTTGTTTTTTCTTTCAAATACATGACAGCGGAAATTAAAAAAGGATGGGGTTGGAGAAAAGATGAAGGAAAAGTTAAACCAGCTGACATAGTTTTGCAGTGTAAATCTGCCCCCGAAGCTGCTACTAGTTATTCACAGGTCTCACCGTCCTCTGTAATAAGACGAAGCTCCACCCGGCCGGTTTAACGGGGTAATAAAACACACACACAGACGCAAGCATGTGCTGTTTACAGAGAGGCAAATGCTCAGGTGTCAGTCTCTCCCTAGTAAAGGTTTTGGGTCAGATTTGCACCAGATTGCATCAGTCTCCTCTGTCCCTGTCAGTGAAGGTCAGACCACGCTGAGGTTATCTTCACTGAATGAAAATCATCAGGAACGTTTCAACATGGGCGCAGGCCCATCTGGGTTTGCAGCGGTTCTGATCTGGCGAGACACCTCTCTGTTAGACATGCACAGCTATATTTCATGAGCTCCTTTCTGAATCATTACCACTTAAATCCGCAAAGAAGTATTCAGAGAGCGTGTTAGAAGGAGTTGGCTGAACATCACACAGGCAACTGGCAGGCAAGCACACACTTACACAAACCAGTTGGATTTTCTGAGAAACCGATTGAAAACAATGGCTGCGTAAGGGGGAGGGGAAGAAAGATGCAAGAAAAACCCGAAAGGAGAGACAGCGGGAGACTACGTCTGCAAACTTTACAGCCTTTGCTGCCACGTCAACAGAAGACAGGCAGCTCATCAACGCCGGGACGGAGTAAAGCGGCGTCTGCCCTCCTTCTTCTGTTCCCCTTTGCGTGAACAAAATTCATTCACAACAATTTGGCCGGCTGTTATAAACAAATTCCACAAAATTAAGAAATAGTTCATGACCCGACAGGGAAACTTGCCTGTTGGAAAGCTCTCGGTGCTGCCTTCCAACTTCCAGATTCATTTTAAACAGATTAACTTCACAGAATTAGAGCAGCATGCCTTTAAAGCCCCTTGTTTGCTTCTTATCACAGTCAGGTAGGAAAAACAACAACTATCACAGTATATTTAAAAGAAAGAATAGGAAACCACATGGATTTTAGAGAACAGGTTGCACCAAACAGACCTTCTAGACTAAGTATTTAGAAATAAAAGCAGAACACAACTTTACTGAAGTCTTATTGTCATTATGCGCTGCTGCCTCTCTGTAGGCATCTGTTAAAGGTCTGCTTGCATCGGTGTGGGCATCTCAGGTTTCCTTCACAAGCACTCCATCATGTGCAGTGTCATAATGAAGGAGATGGGGGCTCACACAACTGAAGGTCTTTTAAGGGGAACTCATTTCATGGATGCAGACGAAACACTTTTGTAAACTGCTCTCTCACAAAATTATCCAAACAATTCTTAATTGACAGTAGAGTGCAGATATCACACTCACTGAACACTAGTTGGACAGCATTCTCATGCATGTTGTATTTCTGGAAACGGGCTACAATGATGAGATATGTTTTGACATATACTAATATTTTCTTTTTATATTTTTCTAGTCTTTCATGAAAAGTTTTTCAAAATGGTTTTAATAATATGGAGGCATATCAGGGTCATATTATTCAATCATTCGCAGCAAACATTTGAAATGTAAGGAATGTTAAGATACGAACTTGCAATCTCAAAAACAAAAGTTGAATTCTGAGAAATGATCCCTCTGTTATGTTGCCTTCAGGAAACGTAGGAACCTCACCAACCCGTGTTGCTAGCCAAGCGGCTTGATGCGAGTTTTCAGATCACTCTAGAGGCACTTTAAAAAAAAAAGTGGCAAATCTAGCGACTTTTTCTGGTGTTAATGAAGACTTTTGGAGACAGATGTGAAAGAAGTGGCCAAGTCTTTGTGCAGCAGCTCTGAAAACACCGCCTTATTTTGGTCAGTGTTACAGATATGCTTTGTAGAGTGTGAACAGGCGGTAAAAAGCTTTTTGCCACAATTAGAAAAGGACTGAAAAAGTTTAAATCTAAACTGGCTGCACAGAACGGTTGGACAAAGCCTGCCTGTTTAAGCCCTCACGACTTATTATTTCATAATTGTGACGGTTGTTTCTTTGTTTTTCGTGCAAACAGCGCAGTGTGCTTGTCAGTTTAATATCTCTCTGAGCAAAATCCACAGCTCGTGTTGGGTCTTTGGAATCTGCAGCGTGTTCCCATGTGAGGTCACCTTCAGGCAAGATTAAACAAGCCATTTTCATATTTAAGTCTACATTCCTATTTCTGATTCCTTATGAGGATTGTTTTACGGGGTTAATCAACGTTTACCAACCAAAATGTTTCCTAAATCTTAAAAATCTACTGCTGTGATTGATAAGAAATAGAATGCCCAATTCTGAAGTGTGGTTTATAGATACTGATAAATTTTTTTCACTTATTCTTAAAAACAATCACCTCATATATGAGCCCAAAAAGCTCTACACACACATCACAGGCAGAAACAAATGAGAGAAACACCAGGTGAGACAGGACTGTGGTCAGCGGGCCGGAGGGAGAGCAGGTACGCTTCACATCTGGATACTTGGAGTGTTCTAGCCTCGAGCTGAACTTTTAAATGCAACAGTGATTTAAAGTCGTTTCACATATACCTTAGAAAAACAACTACCCTGATAAGTTCACCCCCTGAGAAAACCCCCAGTTACACACAGGCAGGATGAGCGGGAAGTGAACAGCTGTGGGCGATACTTTGTGGGTGATGACCACATCAGGAGTATAGAAGTATGGCTGAGGCAAGATGGCAAGTCTTTTTCCTTCCCAGCATTTATCACTTTACTCTGCATTGGCTTAAATAACCTGACTTTGTCATCTGCAAGGAATCTGTGTGTATGAGGCGGAGAAGAAGTAGTGGCAGTTCCCAGACACTGCTACAGAGGGAGTCTGCTCACCCGGCTGTCACTCATTATTCACACCATTCATTTTAGTCTTCTTAAAGAATGCTTCAGACATTAACAAATATCCATGGGCACAAATTGTGAGTTCACTTTTGGTTTTGAACATTTCTTGCTTTTGTTTTTATAATACATATTCAAAAAATGTAAAGAATTTCTCTCTTATCTGATTAGAGTTCAGGTCTGCCAGGACTTCTGAGGAATGTTGGAGTAATAAGGAGCATCATTCCAGTTGGACACATCCATAGTTTGAAGGAAAATGTAACCAAAACCCACACAGCTCCATCAACAATGCTGCACGTGGGCAGAGGAGCTGCAGCTGTGCTCACAGACAGTTGCTGTAAATCTTGTCAGCTTGGCCTTTTCAGATGAGCATTAATAAATGAATGCACCATCCCACCACATCCTATCTGCACAGAACTTAGTGGATTTTAACAGGACTGGAACGAGACATCTAGAGTTGGGTCAATATACACGCAGGAAATAAAAGAATATACAATGAACTTTTAGAAGTTATTCCATCTAATTGTGATGCACCGGGAGGTTTATGAAGCACACAAACTAACATCAGCCGGGTTGTTATTCCGTTAGCTGCAGAGTTTCTCCGAGCTCACTGTGACATTTTAGTTTGTCTTGTTTGAACATTAGAGGAGAATTTGCAGCGATTGCTTTGCATCGATATGAAACTGAGAGGAAAAGCACCTGTTCTCATCACATAAATCATACACGCATTTAAAGCTGAAGGATGAAAATAAAAATATTGAGGAAAAACAATGCTGGACACAGAGGTCATGGCCCATCGCACAGGACATACAACAAAAATGACCAAGATGTGTAGCGTGAACACAATTTTGGTCTGAAAGCATTTTGAGTGGTTGAGAAAATGAGGGAAAAAAAGACATTACTGCAACCCACTATACAAAATAATCCTGAAAACAGTAAGTGACGAGAACTCCTGGATGAGGCCCTGATGAGGCCCACGGCCTCTTCCAGCAGGGGAAGCCATCACAGGACCAAAGTGAGAGGAAGCAAAATGAACAACTTTGTACGTGACTCAAAATCACCAATTCATTTAACATGTATGATTTGTGGCGGGGGGGAGCAAGCAGCGGCATACCCAGAGAGAATCCATGCATGCAGAGGGGAGAACATGAATTCATCACACGCACAGTCCCCAGCTGGGATTTGAATCCAAGGAGGGGCCAGAGCTAACCACATCAGCTCAGTTCAGCACAACATGAGGGTTAAACTTTGGTTTAGCTTTCTTCAGCTGATAAACTGGATAAAATACTTTGGAGTATAATCATTGCACACTTTAATTTCCTTCTTGAATAAATTAACGCAAACATGTAAAATGTTTGATAGTGGAAGCAAGCAAGTTACTACTAGAGGCAAAAACTGTTTTGAATTATATGATCACAGCTCATAATCTCTGTAAAAAAAAAAAAGAATAAATAAAGAAGAGAAGAGTTAAAGCGGTCTCAGATCTGTAAATGCCACTCAGATCAGAGATTGTCCAAAGCTGATCCTTTGGCTCCACCATGTGCCCATCCTGGATAAATGCCCAGCCCATCAGGGTGGAACTGAGCTCGGCTCCAATTGGACGTTCACATCAATTCTTCTTCTGCAGTTTAAAAAAAAGAAAAAGTAAGATCACAGGTTGGGCTCTGCTACAGGGCCTCACCCTCAGAGCTGACAATATTCTGGGTTTTACCACAGAGGATGGGTGTTCAGCCTTAGGCCTTAACCTATATAATCCTTTGGACCCTGCTGTTTGGAAAAGTGTGTCACAGTAAACAAGAAATGGACCGCTTTTAAATACAAGCCAACAGCCACCGACACTCACACGGTTTAATGAAGCCGATTCAAGGTTTGGTTGCAACAAAAACCTGCGTACTCCCGGGTGTCAGAATCCAGCCTGCAGCAGCTGTTTGACACACTTGCAGCTTCAACGACTGCAGCGCGACGCTCCTGACGAGTCTCAACAAATATCTGCGCTTCGGGTTCACGTGGAGCCATAAAGCTCTAAGCTTTAGAAGATCTGCCTCTCAAACTGAAGAGTTCTGCAGTTTGAAAGGCAGGAAAATAGAAGAGAAAGATTACCGTGTTGACTAAAGGAGGGACACCTGGAGGAAAGAAAAAAAAAAAGGATGAAAATAGCAGGGAAGACGAGGAGAACGGATATAGAATTTATTTTCAATATCCATTGAAAAGAATAAGAGGTGACACAGCTTGAAACAGATAATACAGAATTTATTTTCAACCAGAAGTAGGAAAATACATAGGTAGGTGTAAAGGAAACAAGCAGAACCTGTAGTCAAAAAGAAAAAAATAAAAGAATAAAACTATTCCAAAGATAATCAAGAGGACGGCTAAGGGGTACAACAGAAAGCATTGTTTACCATTCAGTTTCAGTTTAAAACAGTATGTGTTGATTTGAAAACAGCTGCCTTGATTTCTCATCTGGTTTAATGGACATTCTACGTTGTGCAAGTGTTTCATCATTACTCTTTTTTTTTTCTTTTTCTTGCTGGTATTTCATGAATGGTAAACAATAGTTGGTCCAGTGCATAAACACAGTGACACAGATCAATATATGTACTCAGCTGACTACAGATAGACAATCCTGATCATTGAACTACCACTAAGTTGGCAGGGAGGAGAAAATGGGCAATTATACAAGATGGATGGTAAAAAGAAGTGGGGGGGGGGGGGTGCAAAACTAAGGTCAGCTAACAAGAGATTGAGGATGGAGCTTTTAAACTAAAAATGGGTGAAACGGCTACATTTGTAGATGAGCTAAAGGAAAATAAATATTTGAACGTGAATGTTTCTAGTCATTATTGCCAAGTTTAGCCGATGGGTGGAAAAGGAAAACTAACCACAGTGAAAAGTATGAGGGATGGGTGTCGATGTGGTTCAAGGAAAAGGACAAAAGTGCCTTGCCTTCCTTACAGCCCTACTTTTCATGGAGACGGCGATTTGGGTTTTACAATAAATGTGACCGGTTGGTGTGCGAATCGCTCTACAACAAATCATTTAACTACAAGCAGCTTTGGTGTGCACCGTAAAAGAGATGCAGCCTGGGGAGGAAAAACAACACACACAAAAAACAAAAAAAACAAACATGGAACCAGGTGACTTAAAAAATAAAGCAATCGGTGGGGGGGAGGGGGGCCACTGAGGCTTATAAGATGCCAAAATTCAGCTGACTTGACGGACATGCAGAGGAAAAAAAAACAAAGAGACTGGGGAGTCAAATCAGTGACTATCAACAGTAGCAAGCTAGTTTGAACAGACTTAAGCACTGTAATGCACGAGAACAGAATGAGATGGGACTAGTAGTACGCAAAAAATCATCACAGGACCAGTCTAGCGGCACATCATTAGCTTTGTCGTACAAACACGTTTCACACCGGTCAAAACAGTGTTTCCTAGTACTGAACTGCAGCCACTAGTGAGACAGCACCGCCGCCCTAAACTACGGGGCATCGGCGCTCTCCGGCCAGCACCGCGCAACAAACGAAATAAAGCTGAGAGGTTTAAAAACAGAACATCCCTGTGCTGGGTTTCAACTGATACCAATCGGGCCTGTTGGTTCCAGCGGCTAAGCCCCCGCTCTTTCATTCTGAGAAGCATCCGCACAACGCTTCATCTACAGAGGGTTTGGTCTGTTGGAGAGGAAGGGGCACAGGGTGCTAGGTGAGAGAAATGTGGAGGAAAGGTAAAAACAATGCAGCAAACAGAACACTATCATAGAATTCATGATTTTACACATCAACAACACAATTCAATATCTTTTTTTAGAAAGGAAACATGAGATACATCTTTTATTCACACTTTACAAAAAAACAAAAAGGGGAAAAAAAAGAAATATATACCCTTTTAAATCTACTACAATACTAATGCCATTCAGGACGACAAAATCAAATTGGAAATATTGGTTTCCTTTTATATTGGTTTGGGGAGGAATTTTTAAAAATTTAGAGGGGGGCGCAAATTATTAAGAGGGAGGAAACATGATTTCTCGATCTAAGTTCATACCTCCTCTTTCTCAGCGTCCCTCTTGCTTTAAAAGTATCACTTGAACATATATAGCATTGGAAATTTAACTTCTAATATAACTGGACAAAGATTAGGGTGAGCTGAATCTAAATCTAAGTGCTCATTCATTTGTGTAAAAGCTCGACAGCTGAAATAATGTGTCACTGCAGACAGATTTCATTTGTTTGCTCGGGATGCAACCGGCCTGGGCTTCAGGAAGGGACAGCTAAGCTCACTGACCCTCATCCCTTGTTCATCCAAAAGCAAAGAAAAGTGGGCCTTCCACCCTTTTCAATGCAGAGGTAGGGGCTCTACAAATGGCACTATGACTGCAGTGACAGGGGGGGGGGATCTATACAAAGTGGTTGGGCTTAAAAAGACACAGCTTAAGCAGTGTAGCAGTTAGAGATTGGGCGGTTCATGGAGGGGGGTGGGAAGGGGGTCACAGACAGGCTTGGGAGGATCTAAAATTCGTGGCCAGTAAGGAGGTTTAGGGCTAGGTGTTCCTGGGGGCCTGGGAATGGAGCTGTGCTTCAGGGCAAAGATGGAGCAAGAGTCTGAATATCAGTTTCTAAAGACACCCTCCTCAAAGGTGGGGGGGGGGGGTCAGTGGAGAAAGCATACCTGATTACTGGAGAGCTCAATGAATAAGAAGAATATACACATCATCATAACATTGTCACATCTCATAAAAAAGGAAATGAACATTAACAAAAATCAACAAAAGGACATAAAATCTTCACAAATGTCTCAACAGTATTTAAAAATAAAAGGAGAAGAGGTTGTTGAGGCGTTCGCTGCGTAGAAGTAGTGCAAGACATCAACTGCTACAGTGAGGCACAATGTACGGCTGGGATTCATGGAAGCTGAGTCAATCACACATCACTTCTGAGGGAGCTGCACAGAGGGACAGATGCCGCTCATCCTCGCGTGTCTCGGTTAGAGCTGATGGCAGCAGTGTGGATCAATGGCTTTGTTAATGGGCGAGAAGCAACAGGCAGTTTACTCAGTGTCTATTTACATCGCAGCAATACGCCGGCAAATAAAACCAACGGCAAAGGGGGGGGGAGCGGTGGGGCGGTTGTGAAGATAAAAAGAGAGCGGAGAGATGGGGGGGGGGAGAAGAGAGAAAAAGAGAGGCTCCGACCGACCCTTC
>JABUIW010000032.1:683005-741232 GCA_013363375.1 Menidia beryllina | reverse complement strand
GGGGCAGAATTAAACAATACTGGTACATTAATCTAGGGAGTGCAAAGTGGAGACAGCGAACGCCTCGAACGACCTCTTCTTACGTCTTTTGTACAAGCTGGTAATATCAATTCATCTTAACATTAAGTGGATAAAAATTTAGCCATTGTTTACAATACAATCTTATTTTCAAATCTGATCATAATTTACTCTTCGTACAAAAAACGCCAGAAAACAGTTCTTTTGTGGTTCATATACAATCATGTAAAGACTGAGTCTGGATTTCTTTTCTGTACAAACACTTGTGAAAAAAAAAAAAAAACTAAACAAAAACTGCTGCTTTTGCGTATGGAACTTATGGCTGGGGAAAGTTACTACTGGCCTCGGAGACAGTGCTACACGTCTGCCTGCAAATTACCTTTGAGTGTGTGTGTGTGTGTGTGTGTTTATGTGTATGTGTCAGCTTGCATGTGTGGAGTTGGATGGCAACTCCTGACAGTGAGAGAAATGCTGGTTTTATCCCGGGTCTCAGCCATTGCTCTCTCTCTGCCTAACAATCACAACTAAAGAAAGGTCTGTGACGGGCCCCCAGTGCTTTGCCAACAAGCCTGAATCCCTTGCTCCTCGCTGAAAAAAGGTGAAACGTGGGCCACGAGAGCTCCCAAGCACAAAACTAGCCTAACATCTATACAAGCTGGGGTGAAACAGTCTGCAAATAGGATGGTAGCAGCCCTCAGCCTCTCACGCCTGGAACACTACATGCTGCCCCTGTGAGCTTGGCAGCTGTAGGCTCGCCGTTTGGGTTCTTTGGGCATCTGTGGGTTTGGTCGCCAATGCACCAGGGCAGGGGTCAGAGGTGTAGACTATCATGTAGCACCACGAGAGGCCATTACCACACAAAAAGGCCTCAGCACCACAGAATGACAGTAGGAAGTCACAACTCAAACGAGCTGCCCTGCATCCACCTCCAGGGAGACCACAGCCAGCAAAAAAGCTGCTTCGACCTGCCACACGGCCAGCGTCCGAGAAAGACGGAGAAGGCTAGCCTTGGACCAAAAGCTCAGGGGACGACAAGCAAAAGCCAAAGATGGACTTCTGAGACTGACATGTCTGCTGTCTTTGCTGGTTTTAGATTTATACAGGACAGACAGATGAGCAGGCTGTCAGCTCGGGAGCTTTTCAGGTAAATGTCATCCGTCCTGCCACTTTTAGGTTTCCTCGTGCTCTTTGACCAAACAATGCCCCACGAGACTAACCTGAATGAGCTACCATCCCCTGTAGATTTAAAGACATAAGCAAAGGTGGTGGTGGTTGTTGAATTTGATGAGGAAAGGGAGTCCAAAAACACTAAATATGATACATGAACAGGACTGAATCAAGCAGTTAAAAAAGAACATAAAAAGAAAAACAGAAAGAAAAAAGAAAAATATAGAATATCTATAACATTATACGAAAATCCCTGTCAGCCAGACCTCACTGTATGAATATTTTACAGGTTGTGTTTTTTTTCTTTTCCTCTCTTTGTCTCCCTCCTCCAGAGTGGTGGAGGGAAGAGCTGGTAGTGGGAGGGAGCGGGGGAGAGAGGGGGAGGCTGTGGAGCAGCTCCCCCTGGTGGTATGGCAGGGTCTAACTACCTGCGGGCAGGCAGGTGAAGCCCGTTGACCTGGGGGGGCACGTTGGGCAGGAGCAACTCAAGCTGAGCAAAGAGGGAGAAGTGGTCAGAGGGGATGTGGGGGTGTGGGCAGCCGCTGACATTGTTCTCCACAAGCCAGTGGGGATCCAGAGGGCCCAAGATGCCCAGCACGTTCAGGTGAGGCTTGGAGTAGAAAATATAGTCGATGACACCCTGAGGAAAGAAGAGGAGAATTTTGTACAGGAAGAGAACAACCCTCCAAATACTGCAAACATATAACATAATTACTACTTCTTCTACTACTTTTTTTTCGTTTATTATTCGACGTTTGGATGCCAAAATAAAAGACGAAATCAAAACAACAAGGTGCATAAAATGTGTGGGGTTGATCACACACCTTGAAGTCGAAGGTGTAGTTGGTGTAAGGCATCAGGCCGTTCTCATAGGCGCTCTTCAGCTTGAAGCCGTGGGTGATCCTGCCATTGGATGTGCTGTTCTTGCCGTTGCAGTTGAATTTGGTCAGGCAGTCACTATAACGGAGCTCCTTGAAGTCCTTGTGGGTGCAGTCCACCCCGCCAGTACTCAGGTACTCCACCACACCTGGACAACAGTGACAAGAGAGGATGTCTTTTTTGAGATCCGAACAAGTGCCACACTGACTGAATTCCGCCAAACCCAGTCTGTAACTCAAACCCCTCTGTGGCCAAAGCTGTGTGGGGAAGGCCAGGGCTAGCTGGATTGTTTTTCCACAGCTACAGAAAACATGTCTCTTTCGACATGCCAATTAACTTCAATCTACTGCCGATTCTTGCTGAGGACAACAGCGTGCAGAGACAGTTTAGCCTCATCTGTGACAGTTTGCACAGCCACAGGTTCGTATTACCTGTCTGGGTTATAAATATATTAAACAGCAGCAGGTGTTTGTAGTTGGCAGCAAACGCAGCTCTACTGTGAGAACTGCTCTATGGCCCGCATTGGGCTGCGTTCAAACACACCTCGGGCGGTAAAACTCGAACAGCAGGTAATGAGAGGAACACCAAACTGAGCCCGTTACATGGCAAGACAACAGCAGGATAAGCAACTTACCATTATTTTTCCATTTTCTCAGGAGTTCAAATGCACAATTATTTTAAGCTCTTTTTTTAATTGATATGTAGGAGGAAACAATCCAAACCTACCAGAGTCAGGCAGGGAGTTGAGGTCAGCGCACAGCACCAGTGGAATGGCATTGGTCTCACCCGAGACGGACGACAACTTCAAGCTGCGAGTCGCTTTGTCCACAATGCTCTTCACTTCTGACAGGAACATCATGGTCTGGACCAGCTTGACGTCAGAGTACTCCGGGTCCCAGTGCATGTGGGCATTGGCAACAAGGAGAAGCTGCTTCTCCATGCCATGGAGTGACTTACCAGCTGGAAAGAGAGGATAAGAGAGGCCAGTGAGCAGCCATGAGAATCTGGGAGCCGAACGCATCTTTCAAGTGCTCCAAATTTCAGGACTCACGATTCAGGACATTTTTAAAGACTACCAGATGAAAAGAATGTAGACGGGCATCAGGTGCCCAGCTCAAAGGTCAAATACTGAAAATGTTGACTTACAGGACATCTCCATCATTTCTTTGCGGACCTCGAGCAGAACAGCCACACCAATGTTGTCCTTTGTCATCACCCTGTTCAGCATGGCCTCGGAGCCCTCGGAGTTAGCCATGGCCAGCTGGTTGAACTCCACAGTGTGCTTCTGCACTGCACTGAATCTGGAGATAAACAGAAAAAGGAACAAACATAAGCTGTAAATTCATTTTGATTTGGGGGACCAACCACTGTCTAGAAGTTTTGTTATTGGGAGCTTCTTTGTCTGCCTTCTCTTGATGAATCCACTTATACTGCGATTTTGGTAACTTGTTGTATATTCATAATAAAAAACTAACAAATAACTTAAGGGAGGCTCCTCAGTGCTGTTCATCTGCTTCTGACAAAGTCAGGATAAACACTGACTGTGTTTAATTCCATTAGGTTTGCAATAAAAAATACAACAAAAAAAACACTTGGCATGCTTTCCCCACTTGTTGTAAAAGGAGTTGGTTCTCTGGCAGTTCGACATTACACTGCATAAGAATTAAATAGAAAATAGTTTCGCAGAACAATCTCAGAAGTAAGGCTCACCACACAATAAAACGCATTCTTTGACATACTTATAAACTCTTAATCTCAACGGAGGGGTCATGTGATTAGACGTTACTTTCTGTGAACTGAGATGAATAAACCTTTAGTGCCTTCGTGACATGAAGGATGTCTGTTTAAAACTATTACAGATGAAAAAGTCCTGTGAAAAGGCCCCACATTAAAGCCATAAACGTACTTCTCTGTCTTGTAGAAAATTGCACATCCGTCCACATGTTTACGATCCGACTCCGACATGGTTCTGGCTCGTGACTTTGGACTGAAGAACCCGTCATATCCTTGCTCTTTCAGCTCAGGCAAGAAGAAATTGAAGTACTGCTCCGTTTCCACTTCCTGTAATCACAAACGAATGAAACATTTCTCATACAAGAGTACTTTAGTCCATATGTTTAAAAAGGGATGGCTGTATAAAGGCAATTAAAGCAGGAATATCCGTCACTGCTTTAAAAGGTGGCATTTGTTTGAAATTGGGTTTCCGAGCATGAAAGACCTACATGAAGGCTGATGGTTGCAAAGACAGGACAATGTATGTCACTTTCTGTAGGAAGTTAAGTAAAAACAACTCAAGAGCAGTAAAGCCATTTCACGTCTTAACTGAAATACAACCATGTTTATTTCTGTAGCACACAGTTGCAACTGGTGATGTAAGCTGTGAACAGGCAGTAATGAACTAACTGAAACGATAAATCACTAAGACGCTCTAATCTATTTCTGACAAGTGCCACACAGTTTCAGGTTCAAATCTTAACATAAGCCTTCACAAAGGGAGCCTTTAATCCAGTTTTACTGGATTAAGCTCCAGTTAATGTGAATTCCATTTGCTGTAATGATTTGAGGTGCATCTCTCGCACTCCCCCGTTAGGATGAATTCCCAAAACCTAAATACTTGCTTTCGATATTTCTGACCTGCAAGCTGATGATGTCTGCGTTGCAGCCCAGAATCTCCTGAATGATGGATTTCTTCCTGTACTCCCAGTTTAGCGCCCACGATGGACAGTAGCCGTACAGCTGTCGTGTGGCATATTTGTCGCACAGCACGTTGTAGCACATCACAGAGAACAATGCTACAAAAAAGGAAGAAATAAAATGCAATCAATTATAAGAAATCTGGTAGATTATATCTTGTTGGCAATATGTACCTTTTCTAATTTCACCTGCAGCTGGAGATAATGTGAAACTACCAGCACAAGGTGGCAGTGATGTACTGCACTGTTACACCGTGAACACTACCACAAGACTCTGGAAAATCTAGCATGGGGAGCTTTGATGCCAACTGTGCATGCAAAGCATAATACTTCTATTTTTCAAAGCGTCTCCAGAAATATTGAAAAAACAAAACAAAGTAATGCAATTGTGAATCCTCACATAATCACACATCCCTACTGATTACCCTGTTCATTTTCTTAAATGACTAACTGGTGTGACATGGTTGAGGTAAAACTCCTGTCATGGTTTAAAGTGAATCCCCCTGAATCCCGTCTATAAAGCATTCAATGAAGTGTCCCAAACTCAAAGGAAGGCAAAAAGCCTGCTTTGTTAAAGTGATGATAAAACATTTTTTCAGATAACCATCTCAGTTTTTTTGTTTTTTTACAGTTCAGTCAAGTTACCAGGATATGAAATCACAGTTCACTGTAATTCCTGTAGCTGTGTTTTCTATCTAAATGTTTACCTAATTTTAGGTGCAAAAGAACACCGTTAATTTAGTCCTGATGCAAAGCAAACATTTCACCCATAACCATAAAGACCGAATGAAAAAAGAAAACATAAAAGTAAAGACTGAAACTGCAAAGAAGAGAAAAAGTAAGCAAGAAAAGTTCAATTTCTCTGAGGTCCGAATTAATATTCAGCTAATATAGCTACAGTGCCTATGAGTGCACACCCTGACATTTATACACACCTTCCTTTTACACCAGTTCCAAGCCATGGTTTGTGTTTGTCATCCTTACCTGATGGACGTGCTCGATCTGGTTCCTGGAGTGAGATCCATGACCGGGCTGGGGGCTGCTCTGTTGGTACTAACAACAAGGAAAATGGTTCAACATTGACTTTCGACTGTAAACAATTCAAATACATTCAGGTGAAAACAGTGACCCAATTCTGTTCAAAACCCCTTTTTAAGGAATAAGTAAATAAGTAAAAACAATCGTAAAAGCAGGAATTCCTATTCCAGTCATACAGTTGCAGAAGAGGATTTCCACTTACTGCGCTTGATAGCCCCGGCCAGATTGTCTAACAAGTAGCTGAGCAGTCTCCGTGTGCCATCGGGTTCCTGGTAGAGGCTCATAATTTCTTGTGCAAGTGGGTTTCCTGGTTGAGGGGGGAAAAGGTCATCAATCAATTTCATTCCAAAGGAAGAAAAAAACTAATATCAAGACTTGAATGGCTGTAAATTGTTTTCTAAATAAATTGCACTCACCTTTCAACCCCAGAGTCTGTAACTGAAACAGTTTTCCTAATTCAAATGGCAGAACCCGCAACTGGTTGTTGTTTAAAAGCAATTCCCTGCAGTGAACCGGAGAACGGGATCATTAGAAAAGCAGCGTTCCTGAGACACCAACATATTTTCAAGGACATCATTTACCACGCTGTGAGAATCAAGCCAGGAACAAAAGCCTGACAACTTTAAAGGATCACATTAATATACAGCGGAAAGACTCCGACACAATGTTTTTAAAGCAGGGAAAATTCCATTGATCCATGACACTTTTACTTGACTTCTTCCAGGGGCTTGAGCCATTCTGCAATTACAATAAAATCACTGACCTGAGAGACACCATGTTGCCGAGCTCTGCCGGCAGGCTCCTGATCTTATTGGATGACAGATCCAGGTACACCAGGTTGTGTAGTTTGGCAATGTCTGGCGGGATGCGTGACAGTGAGTTGTCACTGAGGTGAAGGGCAGTGAGGTGGGTGAGAGACCACAGGGCTGAGCTGAGACTTTTTACTCGACCTGCAGAAGCAGTAAGAGAGACACAAGCCAATCAGTCCAACCTCTCCCCGCCATTGCAGAAAAACAACAGAGCAAAGATGCCGTTTCCCACAGATATTCATGACCCGTTCCGTTTTAACTTGATGCACAAATGCTAAATACTCTAAATAAAAAGAAAGCACTATCAAAAAGTAAAAAAAAAATCAGACAGGGCAAACCATCTCAAGCTCATTGACATAAACAAACTGTTCCTGTTTTTCATGGCTGACTGACAAGAAAAGGCTATTTGCCTCATAATTTAGGGTCTAATGCCCTTTTATCGAAAAGAGCTAACCAGATATGAATTACTTATGATGTAAAGCTCTACACAAAATGTAAAAGTAAAATGTTCTGAAAAATGTGCAGTTTTACATCAACCATTATCTCCCGGACGTCACAGAGGAAAGAGGCAGAGTCCAGAGGCTGACTAAAGGCTATAACATACTCCGCGAGAGATTTGTTCTCACTCCTGCAGCTGCAAGAGCGGAAAGACATCATTTTCTTTCTCGCAGCCTTGGTTTAGAGTTCTTCACTGTATCATTGGGCAGAACTTTTTTTTCTAGCAGGGTGTCCAAGAACTGTTGTGTGATTGGTCAGATGTTGTGTGGGTGGGATTAGCGTGCATCTGCACTGTGTTGTGACCTCCCAGAAGCTGATATTTAGTGTGGTGGTCAGCAGAGATCATCATACTTTTTATAAGTGGGTGCTTTCTGAATGATGTGATTTGCAGAACAATGTTATAAAAACAATTGGCCTATTGATATCCTGACGTATGAAAACTGTCTTTCATCGTCCATCTCGCACATCAGTCAGACTAAAACACTGTTTTTACCCAGTTCCACTCTGGTGGTAGTGAGTGGTCACATGCCACCTGTGTTGACTTGTTCTCCCCATTTCTCAACGATTGTAGATGACAAGAACATATTTTATTCCATAAAAATCCTGTCCCCCTCTTGTTCCTTAGTCAGTCCAAAAACTGGCCTCTTCACTATTGTCCTGTTGCGTTTGTGGACTAAACTTACCCCGGGTGTGACCTATGCTTCAGTGGGCAGGACTTTCTAAGAGTATTGCAGCAAATTTCGCACAAAGCGTAACAATTCAATACAATTTTAAAAAATAATTTGTTTATCCCCGAGGGAATAAATCAATCAATTTAAGAGCCAAATAAATGCTGTCACCGTGAGAACAAGAACAAATTTCTCGGTTGTTGCGAAAATATGCAACACACCACCTTACCAAAGCCCCGACACATTCCAAATGGGGAACAAAAAACAAAACCTGTGGTGAGTTCTATCTACACAGATGCTGAGAACAATGGGTCTAGTTTTATGACAGAGATAAATATTCAAGTATGGTGCACCATTTGAAAAACAAAATAAAGCAGTTGTATTTCATGCAGAAACAGAAGGCTAAGGAAAATATACTCACCTTTTAGTTGTTTTTTTTTTCCAGCAACAAGTGATTGATTATAGCTCATTTCAGCAGTTTTACCTGAAATTTCAGAACGCTACCTGACAATACTCACCGCTGATTTCCAGCTCAGCCCAGTATGACTTCTTCCCATTTGCTGCCTCCTCGCTGGACATAATTGTGTACATCCGCCTGGGATCCGGCGGGTCATATTTTTCCTTGGGCATTCCTATAGCACTACAGAGATCACTTTATTAAAACTAAAAGTTAAGCGTGTCGTAGCAGGTGTGTCGTTATTCTACTTCTTCAGAGGCATTAGTTAAATTTGACCCTGGACTAAGCCCTCCATGCGACGTTAAAGAGCCTACATGTAGCTCATCGGCTAAGTTCGCTAACAATTCAAATAAACGCACACAATTCGCTGTAGCTTAAAAGTAAATCGTTATCAATAACAAGTGATATATTGTTCATCCAAACATGATCCAAAACGTACCTTTAAAGCGAAAGCAAGTAGAGCAAACCGTTCAACTGCGAGGACCGTGATTGCATTGTTGTTACATAAGTTAACGTATAAATCGTCACCGTGTTCCAAACCGCTATCGGTCAAACATATCAAAGTGGAACGCTTTTAACTAGTTTAGCATTAAATTTTCGCAAAAATAGCAACCACCGCTTGAAAATCAGAAATAAACAAAGCTAAGCTCGTCGATTGTTCTCTCATACGGTGCTAACTGATTAGCCTAGCTTAACCTAAATTAGCAGCTAACGAGCTGTACAAAACAAAACTGAACCACAAACTATCTCGCTTACAAGAAGAATAGACATGAACAATTTAACAAAGCGAAATTTATCAGACGACGGTCTTTGACACATTTCCCAATCGGGCTACAGCAAATTATGTTAATTGATTTGGCTAAATAAACTATACACTTGTTGTTTACATAATGGTAAAGCGCTGAATTGCGCATAAACACTAGGCCACGAAACAACGCACTACTTAGCTGTTGTTAGCTAGCTTCCTGTAGCAGAAATAGCGACAAGGGAGATAAGCAGCGAGCAACCGTGCTCACACAAAGCCCCACGATGCAGGGCTCGCAAGCTTTGCGAGCTTTGTAGCTTAGCTTGTGTTAGCCTACTAGCTAAATGCTAACAGATCCCAATTATCTGAAGCTGGCCTCTTCCTAGTGAAAATAAGTACCTCTCGGTTAAATGGGGGCAGTGCTTTGTACATTCCGGACCTGGCACGATAATATTAACTGAAATACATCTGGTTAAATAGAGAGAATTTCATTTTTACCTGCAAGAGCATACCAAAGCGCGAGGACGACTGCGTGTTCTCTTTTGTTTTCTAGCTACTTCTTCCCCGTTTCCGCTGCTGTATCATGGCGACTGTAAGGACTTTTTTCTCCGTCAATAACAGCGCCTCCTAATTCTATTGGTCAGCGTCTAAAGGGTCCAACCAGCTGTTGAACCACAATAAATAATATTTTCTGCCATGAAATGATGGACCATTTTGAGATAGATGTATTCGCTGTTGGATTTATAGAGGGCTCCTTTCAAAACACCATCAGGGGAGTGCTTGTCTATTAGAAGAGTGTGCATTTTGTAACGCTTATGATGTCATGGTTTGTGGAGGAGGAAAAGGATACTGAAAAAAAACAAGGTTTCCTGGTAAAGAGGAACAGCTTTACTGCAAACTGACATTTATTGTATCAAAACACATAAAATATATTTTGGGGTCATCGGACTTATCAAGGCTCTGCCTTTAAAAAAATAATTTTACAAATTAGTACGCACAAAATAATGAAATATAAATTACAATGCTTTAAGACAAAATAAAAAGGACAGAACTGAAACAGTCACTAATTCAACACTGACAGACATCTAGGAGGTGATCCTGCAGATAAGTCAGGGACTCTTCCACATGAAGAGGTAAGTCTCCGCCAAGGTCAGCCCGGGATCTGGACAGGAAGGCCTCCACTGCCTCTCGAACAGCAGGCTTTGATATTGTGTCTTCTGGTCTGTAGACTGAGGTCCCCGCTCTGCTTCCTTGTTCACTGCTGGAGCTGCGCAGATAGCCTTTGGGTGACAGATGATATACTTGGAGTCAAACAAGCTATTTTTCCAGTTTTTTATATATATAATCAATAATAAAATACAAAGACACCTGTGTTCAAATTTTTAACAAAACATGCCAACAGTGAAACACATAGGAAATCAAATAAATATTTATGACTTGGTGGAGGGAATAGAGGCATAAATCCAGTGGTAAAAAGAAATGAAGTCAAAACAGGAATTATATGGGTAAATGGAAAGAAAATAAGAGGATTATGATACATGCAGAGTCTGCATGTTGCTTAATCATTTCAGCATAGATATACCTACTTTAAGACTCATTTTGCTCAAATGGAATTCAGTTAAAGTAATTTCAGACCACATAATGTGGATTGATCTCACATTTTGGAAGTGGGCTTTAGAGTCTGAGGTTTTAAGCACAGACTGCTTCTGGACAAAGAAAACTTGTGAGCAGATCTATGCACTAAAGTTTTATTTCTAGTATCTACAATATTATAAAAACAAAACAGAATTATTCTCCATTGGTCTGACTGTACAGAAACCTTGTTTTTACTGTCCTAATTAACAACAGTTTATTGACATTTTGAAGTAGTCGTCATGCATTAATCTAGTTTTTCTGAGAAAGTTATTAACAGGCCCAAAAATTACGTCAAGCGACATTTGGCCATATTTAAAGGAAAACATTTCCGTGTCAGAGCGGCACCATAGGCTCACCTTTCATAGCTTTGTTGTAGCTGAGTAGTAGCATCCAGAGAAGATGGATCAACTCCTCCCACCTCTGCCACCTTTCAGCGCCATCCTGGAGATCAGACCCTGGATCAGATACTCTAACGTTTGCTTTTTTTCTCAAATATTAATAGATTTCTTCATAAACAAAGCATTGATAAGTCTTAGTCCACTTTAAAATAAAAAATGTATTTCCATTAAAACTAAAGAAAAACAACACCATGACTGAAAGTGCAAAGAAAATCAAATATGAAGTCGAACTGGCACAGCCAGATATTCACCGTAGGGTCTGGTTCCAATGTGCAGCTCTTCAGGAAGTGTAGCAGCAGGCTGAGTGACATGGGCAGAGTGACTTTCTGTGGGCATGCATAGTCCAGCAGATGTTCCAACAGCTTACATCTCAGCAGCTTGCTCTCTAGGCTTTCCAACAGTAACAACCTGCAAATCAGGAACAGATAAAGAAGTCTGAAAACTGGATTACTTGAGCTGTTACACTTCCATTGGTGTGATTTATGCATTTAGATCATTAAAGGATTGCATAATACGCTTGGATTTAAGCAATTTTACCTACACATTGTCCAACAGAAAATTAACTATGGGGAAAATAGTTTAACAGGAAGATATTTATTTTAAAACTGAAATAAATAAATGAGTTTTTAAGAGATGATTTCAACTTCCTGGTTTGATGACCTGTTTTTGATTCATATGCTAATTTAGTTTACGTTTAAGGCAGTGAGACCTAAAAGCATTTGCAACTAATGTAAATTTCAGGATGATATTACATTTCTTAGCAATACAGTGGAGGAGTTTTTATCTTATTGAATAAAGCAGTACATGTAGTACAACTGAAATGTACAAAGTAACAAACGCAACACTTTCTTTTTCCTTTTCACTCATCAGCTACCCTCATGCTGTGAATTTGTTCTTCACCTGTGTGCTCGCAGAGGCGCGTGGCTCAGAAGTGTATGGAAGAGTTCCTGGGACAGTTTGGTTGAGTGTAAGGTAGGAGAATGGTCCACCTCAAGAGCAATGGACAGCATCCTTTGGAAGATGGCTACTATTCTGCAGGAGAGAAAAGGGGAACAGTAGGTATGAGCAGAAGATCTTTTAAGAGTTACATTTTGGTCATGACAAAAGTATTTCCATCAAGTTGGATTGCCATCTCAAACATTATGGAAAAGCGCTAATAGTATAGGACACGCGGGACACATGAGTTAATGGAAATAAGTGTATGTCTGACACTGGTTTTAAGAATTTCTCATTCACCTTATGTGCTCATCTTTCTCTCTGGTGGTTTCTTTAGTCTTTTCATGTTCTGTTGATTTCATAATAGCAGTAAATAGCCATTTGATGATGTCCCTGTGAACAATGATAACAAAAATACTTTTTTTATTCGTATTAATAGATCCAAATTATTTTGGGAAAAAAACAAAGCGGCGCATTGCAAACATCCAGCACATGTGATAAGCCAGGCAAATAACATTTTACTTCATGTAAGATGCCACTAATCCAATCACTTTAAGCCCTATGATATTGTAAAACAGACTGCAATGCTATGTAAATGCATACAGATGAAGAAAAAGTTTTTTGTTTCAGTACATTTGAAGGTGAGGCACCAGGATGGAAATTTATATTGAACGACACAAATCAACAAACTAATATGGGCTGTCGGGACCCTTTGTAGTGAAAAGCGAGTTTTTGTTAGTAAAAAATATACACTGGTGAATTTCTAAGAGACTTCAGAGGTGAGTTAACTCCATTCCTGAAAGTTGTCCTAAAAAAATTAGCATAATGTAAAACACTGACAATAACCATGTCATTCCAAAGTACAAAGAAATATTGGAAAATACTTCTATCACTCCTTCACTCTTTTGTTGATGCATTTTATCTCCTGTTTTGACAACTGAGTAACAGAAAAACAAAAAACATACTAAGAAAAACAAAAAAAGAACTCCATCTAATAACATGTTTACAACTCCAACTCCATCCAGGATTACCTTTCCTTTAATGCAGGTCTACGGTTATCAAACTCACCTGACCCGAGGAAACTGCTGATCACAGGACAACATTGCCTTTGCAATGGAGTGGTGAGGACCAGAAGAAGAACATTTTGCCCAGAAGTCATCTTCCAAAGTTTGCACGGTGTATTCCAGGAACATGCGCACAATCTCACACCGATGCTTTTTTGTGGAGTCCTAATGACACAAGAGGGTAACAGAAGAAGAAAATGACAGATTAAAGAAACAATATATCTTTCAACCCCCAAAAAAACGTGGCATTGTTAATGTGATACTTATGTTGACAATACGCCCTTATTGAGCATGATAAACATTACCTGATTTGACAAAACTGAGGTCAGTAAGTCCCAATCCCATGGAATTGTGCGTTTTCCAACCATGTGGTGTCTGCAATGAGAAAGCAGCTTGGATGCTCAAATTAAAAGACTGACAAAGAGAAGAGGAGTTAATGAGACACGTTGCAAGGGGCAGACCGAGTGAGAAGCTTTGTTCCTGTCATCCCCGTACCTCTGAGTCCTCATCAGTAGGTTAAAAGCCTGCACACTGAGATGATAGGGACTAAGCGGGTCAAGCAGAATGCCACGGAGTAGGTGTGACATGATATCCTTGGGTGGATAGTAACCGGGCTGTAGCAGGTCAGACAACAACTGCAAAGTGCCTTCCGGATAGTTCTCCTCTATGGTGCTGTAAACCAGGCTCAGGCTTTGACGGCACAGCACCTCTGCAGTCCCAAAACTCCCATTGCCTTCATTGATCTAAGAAATAAGACACATATTATATCAAATTAAAGAGGAAAGTCATGCATTCGGGCTGGCTCAGTAATGTGCAGAAAAGCATGTGAACATGGAATCTCATACCAGGGCTTGAGCTTGGCCAGATATTACTTTATTGAGTGCAGCCGGGGACACATATTGCCTGTCCTCCCTACTGACGGCTCTGTAGTCCATGCCTAGTCGGCTCCTGTCGTTCAGCTCTTCTCCATCACTTTCTCCTTGCCAAAGCAGAGACGATGGACTGTCCATTTCTATGTCCTCCCTGTAAGTCTCTGTCTCCATCTCCCACTCAGGCGTGTTGGTGTGGGCGCTGGAGGATTTAGGAGAGTTGAGGGAAGGGCAGCTTTGTTTCGATTCTGTTTGGTCCAGCTCCAAGTTCGTCAGTTTGCAGTAGAGAGATTCACTCTGAGCTGTAAGGTGGTCGTCTGAGGGAAAGCCGTCTGGATGACTTTCATTAGTGCTTTTCTTTACTGAGTTTGCCTCAGAGCTTTCTTCCTCTGAGGTAAGAGGGTCTACAGGAGTTTGACAGTGTTGAGATTCATCTTGCAACTGTACATTTGAAACATCATTTCTGCTTTCTTGTCGGTCGGTTGTGGATTTCTCCACCTGTGGGGGACCTTCAGTTGAAGATTCAGAAACATTTAGTGCAGCAGTTGCCCTTAAATTACCATCACATTCCTGTTGTTCCTTTTCATTTTCAGGGTGAATAAAGCACAGTGACTGTTTGGTTAAATGGATGGAGCACCCTGAGTTCTTCAGCTCCCTGACATGAGTTTCCAGAAACGGTAACCGTGTAAGCTTCACGGCTGTTGTGTCGTGACAAAAATAAGAATGTTCTTTCAGGTTTGGCTCCTCGAGTTGTACAACAGAATTCAAATGTCTTTGCTTTGAATCTGGGGCGCCACAGTCCTGCTGTGGAGCTTTATCACTAGAGTCCTTCACAGAGATTTCTGGTGGGGTCGAATCTTGCTTAATCGAGATGTTATTTATATCCGTACAGTATTTGTCATCAGCTGGTGACAAATTCTCTGTCTTTAGTTCTGTCTCTTTTGAATCGTTTTCTGTCAAATCTATTACTGATGTGCTGGTGGAATTTTGTGTTTTACGCAGCTTGAGGTCCGGGAAAGTCCATCTTGGATCTGTGAGGTCAATAAAATGCTAGAAAAAGGTAAAATGAGAAAAATGTCAATAATGTAGAAAAGTCACTTTTATGGATTAAACCTGACCATTCAATTAATGTCATTACACTTTGCTCTCTCTGCATTGAGATTACTTAGTGCCATGGAATAATAAAAAAAACTGTTAGTAGGCTACCATATAAACAAAACTCAAGTTACCACAGTACTAAAAATGTTGTTATTCAATTAGTTTCTCAAGGAATATTCTGAGCCACTGTTAGGGCAGTGTAAAGAATGATGCAATAGAACAGAAACCCTGATAGCTGACACTGGGCCATCAGCTGGGTCCATCAGTCCATCACAGGGCCACCCAGAGGCGAACAACCACACACTCACAATCAATCTTGGGGGATATTTAGTGAGTTCAGTTTAATGCACTACTATGCACGATTTTGGAGGGTGGGAGGAACTGGACACGGAGGACATGGGAACTCCGTGGCAGGAGATTCACAAGGGATTCGAACCTGGAAGCCTCTCACTGTAAGGCTACGGCGTCCAAAATATTGTAATATTTGTAAGGCCTGTGAAGTCCATCAAGAGGAGTAGGCTAAAGACCAATTCGGTGCAACTTCGCTTTTTCAAATTCAGGTATTAACATTTCGTAGTTCAATACTACCCCGTGGAGGCCACAAAGAAACAAACAAGGCAATTAACCGAGAGAAAACACCTAATAAAAGTCAACTGTAACTATTCACAGTTACAAACAGTAAAACAGAGTTGACAGCTGCTAACTTTAAGTTTGGTCCTCTGACTTCGACCGCACGTTGAGATGTGAAAAAAGTCGCCGTACCTGAAGTGGACGACGTCACGGGGCATATGCTTTGTTTTAACTTTCCTCTTCGTCAAATATATATATATAGCGATATAGACTTTGTTAAAATTGTCTTTTTTATGGTCTTTTTGTTTTTCTTTGCGGAGTAACTCCTTCGCTGACGGCTGCGATACAGACAGGCCAGGTTTACCGCAGCGGAGTGGGACAGAGGACGCAGGTCAACGGTCTTAACTGACAGGCCATCCAGTCATTGTTCTCTCATTTATTGATTTTCAACTCATACAGAGCACAATAATATCTTCTGCGGTAAGTTTAATATGCCGTTTTCTTCATTTAATAATTAGGGTAAAAGTGAATAAAACGCTAAATTCGGTAAGGGAAATGCCACCTCCAGAAGGTTTGAATTAATCTCTTAGAGAGGAACTACTTTTTCTTGCGCTCATTATACTGATAGCAACCTGATAAATTATTGTTGGTCCTATTTTGTCAGTAGACATCAGTATATAGAACCACATAATCAAACTTCACTGCTGAAGACAATTAGCAAAAATTGAATCTATCTGAAACTTTCAAACACATCCTTATATTTAAGATATTTCCACAGCTTTACTTTTTCATAACATCAGCCTCTGAGACAATTGTCATAATAATGAGATCTGCAGGGCAAGTTTTTAAATTCTGTATATTTCTACTTCAATTGTGGCTTGCTGGGGTAACATTCACATTTAAACGTAGAGAAGAAAAGTACAATACAGATGGTTAAAAATGAAAAGATGGCAGACTCCCAGAGACAATTCAACCATTCATCTAAACGACAAACTTTGCTTCACTCACATCATCAGCTTTTACTGAAAGGGATTACATGTGTTTCTCACAGGCAGGGAAAGTGTTTGGAAACACTTGCAATACTAAGTGCAATAATATTTTCTAATATCTTGATTAAAAAAAATGATCTGAAGCCAAACAGCCCAATGGCCCTGAAAATCATCAAATACTTAGTTCCTCTTTTAAGGAACTTTATTGGAGTTGTAAATGCAGCTGCCCCAAGTTGCTGCTTGTTGGTGGGTCTTCCTGCTTTTCGTTTGTGCCATCAGTTAACAAAGAGGTTGTGTTGAGGTCTGGTGACCCACTCAGCTATTCTGTCTGAACTCAAAATATACCTTTATATGCTTCAGGATCCATTCTATTCCTCTATGAGCAGTAGCATCCTCATGAACGCTAGAGGCCAAGTAACCGGCTCAAGCCTGAAACAAGATGTCTTCCTTTTCCTCTTGGAACCAATCTTTTGCAATTATTTTTTGGGCGCAATTTAGTCATGGTTTTATCCCACAAATGTAAAAAAAATAATTAAGTCCAGATCCTTGACCGGTAACCAGAGGCTTGTATCTTGATGTAAGCACTGCAAAGCCATACGTTATGGCACCTGGATCCTCTGCTTTGAGTCTTGGAGTGCAGTAAACTGCGGACTTGGCCTTTACCAGGGTGTCCTCTCTATCAGGTTTATACAGTGTTAGCCCGATTCTTTAATTGGAAGCCCGAGAATAAATCAGAGCAGATAAGGAGTACAAATATGAAATTCATTTGGTCACAAAAGCTCCCTGAGGGTCTCAGTCGGCAAGTCCCGAAATCCGGGTGTGATGGACATTCATCTTTTGCCCCGTACAGAAGGAGGACTGGATGTAACCCAGTGTTATTGGCCAGTTAGCTCTGACATGAACAGGCCGGCTCCTAATTCAAGAAAGTGTGTGTGGATGTTGACCTTGAAGACCTGTATCTACTGTAACAGAGAGAAGGAGAATATGTGGGCACACCTAGAGAGTCTAACACAAGTATAGATCTAAAAAGAGTAAGACAATCAGTCATTTACATGGATTATGTGATAGCATACAATGCTAAAGTGAGTAACTATATGCCAATTCTAACAACAGAGAAAGACTTCCTGCTCCTTTAGTGAACTATGACCAACTCCATATGTCCTGACCTTTGATTTTTTCATTTTTCATGAGAAAAGAAAACAGGCCGGTATTAGTTCTGAAATTTGAGCCTAAAACACCTGTAATAGGAATGTAATACAACACTTCGGTTTGCAGCCACATTTGTGGGGATGCATTTAAATCCATCAGAACACGTTCCACAATGCTTTGCCACATCGTTAGCACACTGTTTGAGTTTGACAGACTATCGAAACAAAGCCAGATCGTCGCTCCCCACCGGGTTTGTCTCGGAGAAGTGAGCCCACGCGTGTCTGTCCACCTGCCCCACTCACCGGCGGGATGTTGACGTTGACGGCCTCGATGTCCACCCGGACGTCGGACAGAGGCAGCGGGTCAGCCTTCGAGGTGAACTCGCTGTAGGAGCCCACGATCTCCACATCAGAGTCGTCCGAGCTGAGGGTGATCATCTCATCCATGTCTCCCCGTCCGGTCCACTTCCCCGAACACGAGAGGAATCCGGCCCCGGCCTTTCTCCGGTCCGCTCACATCTGGATCCCTTTAAGCCGCGACAGCCGCCGCAGTCCGGGGTGAAAACGATCCGCCGAGAGGGTCAAAATCTCCATTGTTTTCTTCCTACTAACGAAAGGTAAGCTATCCGCTGGACGCCCCAGCATTGGAAGGAAAGTCTTTTTAAAACCCTTTGCTACATCCTCCTGGTCCTGGTTTGGAGTCCTGGATGTCTTCGCGTCCCCAGAACTCGCGCAAAGCCAGAAAGAATGAGTCTTAAAACAGAACAACAAGCGAAAACAACATCTTAATGGTGAAATAAGGTTAGTGTCTGCTGAAGCTTCCTGGTATTTCCTCGTAATAGTTCTTCTGTCGTCTGGCGGATCACATCCAGCTCTGCTTTTGAGACTGTCTCCACCTGCCGTAGAGGAATGTCATTTCACAAGGTAAACCTAATCTGATCTCAGTATCTTCCAAATCTCCAGCAGTGTGCCGCAGGGCAGTTTCTATTTCCCTATTCAAGTCGAATCACCTTTATCGTGCACAGCACATCTAGAAGATCACATGTTTGTCTGATGCTGCTACTGGATGGCTTTTGAAGAATTATTATCAACAATATCCCAACAAAAGCTGCCAAAACCAGCCAATTAAAAACAAGAATATTATAGATTTGGCAAGCATGTCAAGTCTCTTACTGGTAAAAAGCCTGTTGCCTTGAGTGGATGGACTGTTTAGGTGTATCTGTAAGATTTCCTACTGATGCTCACACCCAGATGACCTGAAAAGGTTGAAAATCATTAACAGAGTCATTTTCTATTTCCACTAAATCCATTTCAGTGTGGCCAAAGGGAAACACCTAATCTAATTCAGCTTTATCTTTGCTATTTATTGCTAAAATAAATGTAAGAGAACTCTTTACTTGTTTCTCCATAGTTATAAATGAGAATTATATTGAGACGTCCAAGTTGTAGTCAGGCCACAGTTAAAAAATCAGGACCAATCAAGTTAGAAGCTGGGTCATGGCAAAAAGCAAAACAACAACAATAACACCATAAAGTTCTAAGTAACAGACTTTTTGCTTAGCTATCATCGCTATCATGCATGGTCAGCTTTATTATTATGGTATTTGTCTTTATCAGTGAACTGATTTCAGTTGTTATCTTGACAAGGCCAGATAACAACCCTAAAAATGGATATATGTTTCAGTACTGAATCTTAAATGAGCTAAAGCTGCAAATATTCAAGTGCACGTGCAAAATTTAAACTAATTTACATTAAGAAAAAAACAGACCATGTCCAAGTTATGTGCAGTCTCACCTATGACCACTGGGAGGCGCTCATGTGCAGAAAAACAACTTGAAAGTAGACCAACGTGACTGTGCATACTTGTTTACACCATGTTTGAATCAATCAAACACATATATTGATGGTATGAATATCCACTGAGAAAACTCTCAGTATAGATTTGAAGCTGACTTCAGATAACGAGTTTCTTCAGTCAACCAATTATTATTGTGTGCAATTGTTTGCTTTCATTTGTCTTTGCAGGGTCCCCCTTTTTTTATTTGTGCTTCACACCCAAATGATGATACACAAGTTAACTTAAACTTCAGCTATACATCCCTGACACTCAATGAGCCTCAAACTGACCTGGCAAAGAGAGAAACCCGAAATGAGTATGTCTCAGACACAGTTATGTTCTAATGGTGCAAAGCATCGTGCCTGGCTGAGGTAGAAGGGAAACCATGAGCCCGATTCATGCTCGCTAAGCCGTTGAACATGCAGCTGCGGTCCTCTTATAATCTTGTTTTTATGTTATGCTTTACATTTGAGTCTGCATTAATAATCTATGTCATTCCAATATTTTAAATAATGTTCTCTCCAGTGTTTCTCCACAGGTCAGGACAGACACATATTCCATTAATTCATCACTTTTTTATTTTTTGTCATGTAACTGCACAAAAAAGGGTTATTAACCCTAAAATGTCTCCAACTATTTCACGGTATGAGGAATATCAGGCTGGATGAGTCATCAGAGCCAGACACACACATTTTCCTGACATGTATTCAGATGTATAAGGGTATTTATTATGTTCATGTGTGCCTGGTCCACTTCTTGGAAATCATCCTTACCTTATTAACATGTCAATACTGTAAGCATGTATTTTGCGGTTTGAAAAAAGGATACAAATCCTGGCCAGAAAGAAACTATTTAAAACACCACTCTTCGAGGATGTCCATTCAGCTGTTTTTTTTCCTTTTTATGAGTGGAAGGAATCAGAGTTCCTGCTAAATATTCTGCTATCGAAAATATAAACCTCAACCAAAATCGAATAATACTGTTTGAATCAATTACGTTCTTTTTTAAATTACTTATTCATTTTCATTGGAAGAAAAAAATAACTTAATTTGCACTTTATTAAAGATAAACAGTCAAGTCCACATAAGCGCACTGACCTGATGTTAAAATAGATTCTTTGCAGACCTCAAAGCGCTGCTGCACCAGGCTGATTGACAAGGAGCGTGGCCCCAACAAGACAACTGTAATTGGAAACAATGGGACAGATTATGTAACTCTGTGAAATAGGTAATTCAACCAGGTTGTGGAAAGTTTGTTCTCAGTCATCTGTTTCAATAATTTGGCAAGAGTACAAATAAAAAGGGAAGATTATAAAAAGGGATGTAGATAGACCAAGAGGGATATCATAGTATTAGCTGAACTGACCAGAAATAAAAAGGCAGAGGTAAGGGTCAATATTTGTGACAAGCTCCGAGGAACCAGTTGAAGGGAGGGAAATTTGTATAAAGAGAAGCCAGAGTGATCTGTTAAGAATGAAGAGTTTGTGTCATATCTGTTTTGTTTAACAACATAAAACAGCTGAACAAATGTCCTCTGCGAGCAGCTATTCCATATTTTGGAAGGGGGTTGTTTACTAAACCTTTCTGAAAAACATAGGTAATTACTTTTTAGTAATAAAGTAGAACATGCAACAGTGGTCAAGCCTAATCTCTTCTGACAGACAACATGAATGTAACTCAGCTGGAAAAGATTGTCCAACCTAAGTTAGACAGAGCAGGAGAGTTAAGGAAACATGGGTAATTGAAGAAAAAGCTTCCAAATATACTCCTTGCCCATATATGGATTAGAATTAAAGATGGAATGCCTCATCAGCAACAGAGCGTGCAGTTTGCATTTATAAAAGTGAACCAAGGCATGATTGGGCTCTTTAGGAGGTTCGTGTATTAGGACACACTGCTTATTGACAGTCAGTTGGCTTCAGAAATACTTCCTGCAGATTGCATAAGACCAACATGAGAGTTCATATCAAGTCAACAATCAGTGTATATTTTTCATTCTATTAGTTTTGGCCCCACCTATGCCTCTAAAATGTCCAGTCTTACGTGCTCGGGCAGCTAATTGGTCAACATTTGAGATCTGTTTTCCCATGTGTCAGATGTACAAAGGTAGCCATTGAGCAAGAGTTATGCAACTGTGTTTTGAATTGTTTGTGGGTCTTTGGTCGGATTTATGGTCTTTGTCTGTTTTAATTTGTCTGTTTTATTGGTCTGTTTTGTTTGTCTGTGTGTCTGTTTAACTTCAATCCAATTCATCGTTAGTATTTTAGAGCTCACCTTGTGGTGCATTCTTTTTTAGCTTTTAATTTTTGTTTAACACCAGATAACTATTTTCTCATCAGCACAGAGTTAGTTATTTCCCTGAGTTTGTTTATAGTTACCGTTTTTATAAACTGACTGCCGGATAGCCATCCTCAGTGCAGTTGTCCCCAGGTATTCTTTCAGTTTAACATTAAATGCTAAGTGTGTGACTCACAGTCACATATTTTTCATTTCCTCTTTCAAAAGATATTAAATGACTTAAAGACGGAGGTGTTCAGATTCTTTGTCAGAATCTTTTTTTTTAGTCATTTTCATCTTAACCGTGAGTAATCGTCTCAACTCTGATTTCTCTTGTCAGTGTTGCACATAAATGCTGGTGGATTGTGCATTTTGAGGGTATGCAGCGTGAACTGTAGGTTCATGCCTGTAGGCTGAATGGCAAGGGATGAAGCAAAGCTCCTCAAAAGGTCCCTATGGATGTCAGGGATGTTAGATGACAAAGTGTGAGTGATGGAGAGATCTGCAGTGGGAGACGTTAAAGAGATAAAGTAAAACAGTAGCTCACAGAATCAGCTGTCATCACATGTACATGAAAGGATGATAAATCTTTTTCATGCAGAAATAGGGCAGCCGAGGGTTTGGAAAAGTATCCAACAGCTGAATACTCATGTTTATGTGTTGCTGTTTGCATGGTGCTCTTAAAGGCTTTACGCCATGCCTGCCACAGAAATGTGGGAGCGTGTCAGTAACCACTTTTTCACATTTTTCCTGTAAATGTGGAGCAGCACCGTATCCCTAAAAGGGCTGATTTGAGTGGCAGAGCATGCCAGGTCCAGAGACAGAAGAGGCTGATCACGAACCGGAGCCCAATGACTCACTATGCAGTGTCTGACTACAGAGCCCGACGAGTGCCATTCCAGGATCCCACACTGGACAGCCATGAACTACTGGAGTCTTTCAGGGTCATCCACCATTTTTAAAGAACTTTTTCATGCAATAACTCTATGGGTATGAAACCCATTTGGTAAAAAAATGCAATTAAGTATATCAGTCGTTGTTAACAATTGCAAAAAAAAAAGGGGGGGTGGTATTTTAAAGGCTATGTGTACATGAACACTCATATTGGATAGATCCCCTTTGTTGCAAATCAAATTGCACTTCTATTGAAGGTACTAAACTAACTGGGAAACAGAACAAGGTCAAATTCTAAAGCAGAACTAACAAGTGTTTGGGCCAGCAGCAGGATTTAGAGGTGTTGTTCGCATAGTAACAATTCACTTAATGCTGCCATGTGTACAGAGCAGAGTCAGAAGATTAACACTTAACAAGAATTGTTTCAAGAGAAATGACTTCATTTTCACTTTTGCCACTGGAGGACATGGGCCATGAAGATCTATTTCAGGGTCACCTAATTTGGAGAAATTAGACAACACTCTCATGTTGTTTCAAGTGTGGACATGCTTTAGCTTCTCAAACTCTCCTCAATTCACTGCCCATATGACTACACTCACATTTACAAAAAAGAAAGATACAGCGTTAGATTTCGGCATGATTGTACACATGAATTGAGTATTTATCTCTTCAGCAATCCTGTTTGGTTTCCACTGCTTGATTTATGATCAGCGAGTCTTCCCTGTGCATGTCAGAATAACCACATCCGGAAACAATCATTATTCCTCAATTCAGTTGAGCTTTTGGCCGTGAGCAAACATGTCAGCAATCCTTCTCTCTGGTCGTTTGGTCTACTGCAATGAAAAAATATCTTGTGAGTTCAGAGTCATTGTTCCAGTTCTGTTGCATCTTTCGAATAAAGCAAGGGTGTGGATTTGAAAGCTCTCAGGGCCCCCCATATTTAACCTCCTGACACCCAAGCTTTTATTTGGTGTGCATTTTTGCTTTTTTCAATATATGGAATTCATAGGACCCCATAAGTTTAATGACTAGATTTGGTCATGGGACAGGTAGTTTTTCTTCATATAGGCTCAGTGTGTTTATCTTTATATTTCAAATGTTTGTATATATATTCAATAAAATCTTTTTGCAATTTGGTTCTGACAGTCTAAATGACTTATTTACAAAATTATAATCACACAATGAGAAAATGATTGGTTGAAAATGTATACAACCATTTTACTTTAGATTTGTCCAAATACACCTTGAATTACTTAAGGCTCCAGTGCTTAGTTTTTTTTTTTTATTCTCACTCTGTTCTCTTTCTGTTATACCGAGGCCAAAGGCCCACAATACAGTTAACCAAGAACACTGAACGCTTTGAATAGCTACAAATAGGGATAATTCACTGAAGTATTTTAGCAGGAAGCCTCTTTCCTGCAGCCCTAAAACGATTTCATTTAGAAAATCCTTACAGCTATTCATCTAAGATGAAGCCTTTTGCACCTCATTGTGATTCAGAAAGCAGCAGATGAAATAAGCTGATGACTTCCTACCTTAAGATATTGTGTTAAAGTAAAGGTTCACAAAAAAATGTGTTTTGCTTGCAGAAGTACTAACATTTATCAGAATGAGCCAGCTGTTTTTGATGATCTGTCTATATAAACCTTTTCCCCTGTAGCTTGAACAATGTCCTTATGAGAACAACATCCTCTTATCTGGTCCCTTCAATTGTGAGGCAAAACCTCTGTCAGAAATCTAATATACATGTCTGTGACCGTCAAGATTTTCAAAGTTTTAAATTCCAGCAAAGTTTTCTAAAAACTATGAAAAAGATTAGAACAACGTCTTGCTTGTTTTGGATCCCAAAAAGGTCACTAAACCTTTTTTTTGTTGGCCTGCCAAGTCTCCAAAGGGAAGTAATAATTTAAAGGAGAAGTGTTGTCACTGAAAAAAACAACACAAATAAGAAATACAGATCATAATGAAGCTGCCATATAAACAACATGACTCCCATCATATTTTATACATCAGGATTGGTCAAGAATCCCTAAACTACATATTTAAATAAGGGCCTGTTCTCAGTTTTTTGGTAACTATCCAGGGATGTGATTCATTTGGTTAGATGAATTCCCTCAGGAAAAATATTCACTAAAACCATTCACCTGAAATCTGAGGTGAGGTTCTTAAATACCGCCACAGACCATTTATTCTTGGAATGTTATGTAACCCAGTTGGTGGTTCTGTTCACATCACAGCCAAACAGCCCTCTCAGAAGAAAACAGGAAGGTAAGTGGACTGTGGCAGCTAGAAAAACAGAGTCATCAGGGGCCTCTCTATAAGGTGCTCTCTAAGGGCATCTCTCTTTCATCCAGATATGACTTTGTTGTCATGAGCAGAGTTATGGAGCTAAGTAATCAAAGAGCTTGTATACAGCACTGAAAACACCTTGCTTCTATTTCAGAGCCAATTTGTAAATCATTCCTAAACCCATTTGGTGCTCCTGAAAAGCTCATGATTTCTACAAAGTTTGTGAAATTCCACCTTTAGATTGTTTTTGCCTCTTGTCCAAGCACGGGAACACCTGCTAAAACAAAGCAGAAAAATCCTTCCTCATTGTCTTCATCCTCAGTGATCTCAAGAAAGCAACTTTGGAAGAACTGGCTTTCTGCAAGGAAAGTACAGCAGAACACACCGTGGCGTCCAGGCTGCATTGATCGACAGACTGCGGTAAACTTGAGTCTGAAATAAAAAACAAGTTTATTATTTTTGACCATGAACGTCAGCATTTCACTGAGGGACTGAAAGTGTCGGGCCATCTGCCTGACAGAAGATAAAAATTGAACACCCTCATCCTCTTTGCTTGTCCATTTCAGAAGGAATGCGTTTTCCTCTAAATATACAACTGAGCTGTACCTATTCTTGTTGGCCCAAATGCAGCTATCTCATTGGAAATCAGAGCGTGTATGGATTGTTTTGTTCCACAGTGATTTGAAATGACTCAAACGGGAAATTTTTTTCCACTCAATAATCACAAGCTCTTAGAATTTTTTTCAAAATATCCATGTTTAGCCACTACCTCTCCTGATAGGTCTTTCATACTGACTGAATAGTGCTAATTAACTCCCATATCCGTGCATGCTTTCAGATAGCAAAGCTGTTTTTCAAACGTGTGGTTGGTTTGAGCAGTGTGATCCTCATGGCTGGCTGTGAACTGCTGCATGTGAATGTCTTTAAAGCCATCTCAGTTGGTGGCTATAAAGTACATCGATTTCGCCAAAACTTTTCCACTCAATACCTTACCAACAAAGAGTCAATCATAAGCCAGTCTAATTTCATTGAAAAGTGGTTAGTGAAACTCACTTGTAAAGGCTGTGATATTATCTCTCTTATTGTAAGTGTCTTAGTTTTCAAAGAGGGTTTGTACGCTGGAGGAAAGTCTAAAAATATGCTTGCTCCAACCGAGGAGGCCAGGGTAGAGCTCAACACAAAGAGGATGTGAACGGAAATTACAACGTTTGAGTTTGTCCACTCTGCTGATACGTACACTAATATATGCTCTTACCTAAAGTAGTTTTGATGTTAGGTTATGATGTACACTGGCTTCCAGCGTTTTTTTGTTTCCCCTGAATTGTATGGCAAATACAGGAAGAATGTAGACAGAGTAGTGTAGAACATTTCTCCCACTTGTGTTGGTGTTAAAAAGGAAGACTATCTGCTGGGGTATCTGTATTCTGTTTACCCACTAAAAAGCTATAAGATCATTTTATCTCATTTTCAGCAGTTCAAATTTTGTTTTAAACCTCTACAAAGGTCAAGGACAAACTTAATAGAATCCATCAGTTTTTCCATGCAACGGTATTTGCCCTGAAATGACCACAGAAGGCAAAATAGAACCCTTTTGATTATGTGTACATCTTAACAAATGTCTATTTTTGGAAAAATTAAACATCTTTGCTTTTGTTTTCATTTCCATTTGGATGATCATCTGATGGAAGGAGACAAAAAGAAGTTGATGGAGCAACATTTAGGATACAGAAAAGGGTGGAAGTCATTGGGGGTTTGCTTTGTGCACATTTTCAGCACATTGTTTTATTCATGGGTTTGCACAGGTTTATATATCTGTCTTTAAGTTTCCAGTGTCTTGGTTAGGGCCAGGAAAGCTCCTGATTTGGCATACAATACAGCTTTTTAAAACAAGTGGCCTTGGTTGTGAGGTGGAAAAGACACATGGCAGGAGAAAGATGGCATGGTCATGTATTGTACTAATGTAAATATGTGTTAAACACATTCATAGAAGTTTTTTGTTTATTTTTTACAAAATGGAAGATGCTACATTTGTCACGTTGCATATGGAGCTGTAATGGAGCCCAGTGGACCGTGTGCATTCTACACACTGAATTCAGACTGTCTGCGAGGCTCTGTATTGCCAGTAAACACTGTTATCTGCATCATCAGAAGTCAGCGGCGTAATAACATATTTTAACAACACTTCCACCCATGGAGGCTAATCAGAAATGGCACCCTTTCTTTTTAGTTTCCTGACAGACTGTACACACCAAAACTCAAGTACCTCAGCAATTACCTCAAAAAGTAAGAGGAGGAGAGTGTGCAGCCATTCTCCGTTAGCGAAAAAGTGTACCGTGCATACTAATAATCACTACTGAGCTAATGAATCATTTCTGGGGGCAGCAATTACCACTAAACCCTCATCACTCAAAACGGTACCTGTTGGCTGTGGGGCAACTTGTCAAATGGCTGTGCATATTTGATGACTGTTGAACTGAAGTGTTAAGAGCTATTTAAACCACTGTGAATGTTTGCGTTGTTCCCAACTATTTTGTGGTTTGAGAGAGCTGCTAATTCTATAAACTGTGACAGTAAGTGAATCTGGCATTTGCGTCACTCAGAGGTCACATGTGCCATGATAACATCCAACATGTAGAATACTAAATAGCCAGAGAACCTCTGTTGATACAAGACAATTTTCCTCCCAATTTGGAAGTATTAGAATTATTAATGATTAAAATGCTTGATTAGTTCTTTTTCTGGATGTGTGGGAAAGCTTTTAGGTAAACTCAGAGACTCAAGGAAAGGTTTACCTATAGAAGTCTCGCCTTTTAGTGTAATGACTTTTAAATAACAGGAAACAGCCAGAGTGACAGGAAGTTATGCATTGTATTACTAGGAGTGGGGAGTTCAAAGGCAACATGTGCATAATTATTTTTTATATTTAGATCTCCTTAGACAGCAGCATGATTTTATTGTTATTAGAGCTGAATGATTTGGGAACTTTGTTGTTTTGATTTCACAATTAAAGAAAATGTGCCTGAAACATTCGGGTGGGAGCAGATTTGAGAAAGCAGACGACTTTGAAGTTTGTAGGTCTGATGTAGTGAGTTTTTAGTATGACAATGCCACAACGAAAACAAATCAGCAAAGGCTTTAGACACAAAACTGTTGCTGCCAATCAGTCTGGGAAGGGTTGTAAGATCATTTCCAAGTGATGCGGAGTCACAAGTGGAAATCATTAGATACAGCTGCCAGTCTTTTTTCCGCCATGGAAACAAACTTACCACAAGGTCAGACCATCCAAAGCTCAGAGAAATTGTAAAGATATTGATGCATGGAAATAGAGAAACATTTCTGACTGTCTGGTTCTTAGTTTGCATGGTAAATGTTTAATGAATGCCAATATAATAAGGAAATCTTTTAAAAATCTAAACAGGCTTGGGAAGCTTTCAGTTGAGGCTTTCCTCTTTGAAAAGAATGGAGTTGCCCTGCTTAGGTTAGCAAATAGCAACAGACAATCTATTTGGTCTTAATGCTTTGCACCACATTTGTTAAAAATAAACCTAAACACCACATAGCAGTGCAAGACTCATGACAACTATCAGAACACTGAAAAAGCCCACAAACTTATTACAAAGTTAAATATGGGGAAATCTGTCTGAAACTGGATCATATAACAAGACAAGAGCAATAGTGACATCTACAATGAGATAGATGAAAGCAGACGAAAAGAGTCAAGGCACTGGAATGAAAACCTGTGAACCGGAATGAACTTCGAAAAATGTTTTTTTCGCAAATTCAAATGGCTCAACGTAAGAGACTGGTGATGGCATGCAGAAAATGATTGCTTCAAGTCGTTGCTGCCGAAGAAGATACAATCTGCTGGATGGTGCACTTCACTGTGGAGCACGGATGGATATGGATCTAAAAGTGCACAGCTGGCAGTTTCTATGAACTTTATCAAGCCTGCAGGGCTACCAATTAGGAGGGCACAGTGTTGAAAGCAAATATTGCCTCAGCCCAGTGATCGAGTGGTCTACACTTGAGTTTTTTTTCAATGAAATTTCAATGCACATTTGTCATGATCAAGCCCCTGAGGGAGCCCTAGCCTTGTTTGAATGCACACTTGCTCATGCATTATTCATAAACTGTAATCTGGAATTGTTCTGTTCTGCTACTGTGAAGGTGAGTATATTACCTGTTGCCAAGAAGCATGTATCTCTCTGCTCGTGATGTTTACTTATATAATATGTATTACGTTAAGACAGCAAGCCAGACATATAGCGAGAGATTATTTACCAGTACACAAAATGTCAGTCATTCAAAAAGATGTGCATTACTTGGGAATTATTATGGAAAAAACAAATGAAGAAGAAGGGCAGATGAGCACTTAGACTGCCCAGCAGATTTGAAATTCCATTAGTAAATAACTATATATGCTTAAATTAAACTGCATCTGCTGTTTTACCGCCCAACTAAAAATACCATTTTCATACTGTGGATGAGCATTTGTTTTTCATCCTCGAGTGCGAGTTACAGTATATAGAAGCTTAAGAAGAATATCAACCACTGTGGAATGAAACACAAAAAGGACGGAGGTGGATTTGAGAGAAAAGGTGTAAGGGGATTCAGAAAAGCTGTTGAGCTCTCCTCTGTTCTCTTTTTCTATCCTCTAGCTCAGAAAAATACTGTGAAAAGAAGGTAAAGGTCATCTGTTGGGTTACTGTCACTGTACATCAGTGGAATGTAGACATCCCTTTAAGGATGTACCTGCTGCATAAACAAGGACAAACACTGCCCCTGGAAACAAGCCTCCCCTGACACGAGCACGATCAGAAAAATAGTTTTTGTTTCACATGACTTTATAACCTGGGGGTTTCGAATATCCATCCATCCATTTTCGTAACCGCTTATTCCCCAATGGGGCTGCGGTGGGACTGGAGCCTATCCCAGTAGTCACTGGGTGAGAGGCAGAGTGGTTTGGACTATGTTACATGAAATTCTAATCTTTTGAAAAAAGCTCACTGTTATGCCTCTCTGATGGAAGATGCAATAACCTTTTTCTGTTACGTAATATCAGGAATTTTATTACAAAGGAAAAAAATCTACATCTATTCTAAAAGTCTTGACAGCAATTCTTATTATCATTAGATAATGCTTTCAGTTTCTTTTCACTACATGGAAATAGTCACTATACATAATCCCCCAAGAGGCAGGGGCTTCAAGAAAACATGCACAGATGCACAGTATTAATTTTGAAGTGACCAATATCTAGTCAATCTGACTGCTCACCAATCTGATATCATTATAATGATATACTGAATGCATCCATTATATCATTATTATGAACTGATTGGTTTTCTGGAACACAGTTTGCTAACAATAATAATTCCTTTAGGTATTTGTGATACATTATATATATACCAATTTATACCCTATCATAATATGTTATCTAAAAATAAAGTTAGACTGACTTCTGAAAATCAGTCTACAGTAGACATGGAACATTTTACTCTCCCATACAGACTTTTTGCGTTTTTCTGCACTGGATGCAAAGTGTTGAGGAAAGACTGACCTAAAGAAGATTATAATATAAAATCAAGTGAATCAATTCAAAGAGGCCCAGGCCGAAAAGATAAAGAAAAAACTCCAGTTTAAACGAAATCCCCAAAAATCATCTGCGTAAACTAGGACCAACCGTCTGCCTCTCCCTCCCTCTTAGTGTTCAGAGGGGTTGGTCCTCACAGTGATGTCACTCATTCCCGTGTGGACACTCATACCTCACAGGATCTGCGCTCCCTATTTGTCTCCAAAGGAAAGGAGTTTACCAAAGTGCTAAAGCAGCATTACGCATGGCAATGTGACATCGCAGGAGACTCTTCGCGTGTGAAGTCCAATGGACTGGCTATTGTTACGCATTTGATTCAAATTGGACTAAATCTGTATGTCCCATAACTTTTCATGGACTTTTTACGAAACATTTTCTTTTTCAGTGGAGTTTTTTTCCTTGACTGCTTCCGTACGTCATGCAGTCTGCACCTCGTTTCATCTGAGCAGGACTGTTACGCACAAGCTATGGCCATGCTGTAACGCCGCAGCTCTGCGCTGGGGATTATTTTTTGGAAGGAAAGAGGGTCCCAAATACCAAAGATGATACAAATGGACCATTTACAGGCAGAATGGATTCAAGCCAGTTAAATCTGCAGGTGGAAAACGCTTCCAATGATGAAAACACCACCGACGCACCGCTTGCACTGCCGCACACGGAGGCAGCCACAGCTCTCATCATCCTGGTGGTTACTGCGATCATTTCTCTGACTATTGTTGGTAATGTGTTGGTGATTGTTGCGGTGCTGACTAGTCGGGCTCTTCGTGCGCCCCAGAATCTTTTCTTGGTCTCTCTGGCATCGGCGGACATTCTGGTGGCCACGTTGGTCATCCCCTTCTCTCTTGTGAATGAGGTAATGGGCTACTGGTACTTCGGAAGTACTTGGTGCGCATTCTACCTGTCCCTGGATGTGTTGTTCTGCACCTCATCCATCGTGCACCTGTGCGCCATCAGCCTGGACCGCTACTGGTCTGTGACAAAGGCTGTGAGTTACAACCTGAAGCGAACGCCAAAGCGCATCAAGTCCATGATCGCCGTCGTGTGGATAATATCTGCTATCATCTCTTTCCCTCCTCTTCTCATGACCAAACACGACGAACGAGAGTGTCTGCTGAACGATGATACCTGGTACATTCTGTCTTCGTGCCTGGTGTCATTCTTCGCCCCGGGTCTCATCATGATTCTTGTGTACTGCAAAATTTATAAAGTGGCCAAGCAGCGCTCCTCCACTGTGTTCGTAGCCAAGAATGGCCTGGAAAGGCAGCCATCTCAGTCAGAGACTTGTTTTGTCAGGAAGGACGGGTTCGAGGGGGAGAGTCCTAGCAGCCAAAGCACCGGCAGCCAACAGCAGAGGCAGGGGGAGCTGGATGACATTGACCTGGAGGAGAGCTGCTATTCCTCCGACGCGAAACCCCGTCACCATCGCTTCACCAAGCGCAGGAAAGTGGAAGGATCGGACTGCTGCCCGCCACAGAACTGCCGCCTGTCCTGGGCTTCAGCCCGGGCGTTGCAGCCCTGCCCGGAGCAGAAGAACTCATCGGGTCAACAGAAGCTGGCCGCAGCCAATAAGACTAAAGTGGCACAGATGCGGGAGAAACGTTTCACCTTCGTGCTGGCCGTGGTGATGGGCGTTTTTGTGCTCTGCTGGTTCCCATTCTTCTTTACTTACAGCCTACATGCAATCTGCAGAGAGAGCTGCTACATCCCTGGTGCACTTTTCAACCTTTTCTTTTGGATTGGTTACTGCAATAGTTCTGTGAACCCCATCATTTACACCATTTTTAACAGAGATTTCAGGAGGGCTTTTAAGAAAATCATATGCAGAACTTCAAAGAGAACATAAAGACTTTTTGTTTGACTTCACTCACTCATCAGTGTGGGATTGGAAATGTGTAGTAATTCACTGGCTCAGAGTTGTGCCTTCCCACCATTTCATTGTAATTATTGTAATATGGAAAAAGTAACCCAGTATTGTGTGTACATTTAACTGTCCGTGAATAAAACCTATGTAGTGGAGTGAAACAAACAAACAAACAAAAAAATCAGTTGATTTGGAAAACCTTAAATGTTGTCGGTCAGTTATTGCCACCTGGGATATATATATATATATATATACACAAACATATGAGTGTATATGAGTGAGTGTGTGTGGTTGTTCGTCCTTGTGTGTCTCTGTGTGGCCCTGTGATGGACTGGCGGACCGTCCAGGGTGTACCCTGCCTCTCGCCATTTTAATATTGGGATAGGCTCCAGTCCTCCTGCGACCCCATTAGGGAATAGGTGGTTACAAAAATGGATGGATATATATATATATATATACTCTGACACAGGATAAATCATGCAGCAAATACCACTTTTAGAGACAAGTTGATGTAGAAGGTAGGAGCTGGATTCCATGCAGTGCAGTGCTGGCAGACAGTTCAGTGGGTTCTTTGTGTTGAGATAAATAAAAGATTAATTTCTTCCGTCTTTAACATACAAGCCCTGCGCTAAGCAGGCAAGTCCAAGAATGTGTATATGAAAAAAAACAAAGTCTTACTGCCATTTGCAGAATGTTGCGGGCTGACATAATGCCATTGTTGTAGGTACATACAATGCTTTTTGCTTGCTGCAAGCCTCTCAGTCATTTAAATTTAATGAACTAGCAGGCCTGTAAGAGTTTGATTTCACCCCCTCACTCTGCCTCATATTCGAACAAATCTGGAGACCTTATGAGTGCCCAATGACGTAGATACATTTCCACATTTCATTTCCTCACAGCAGCTCAGTATTTTGACAGTAAATATTTAAAAGGTGTGAGGTCACAACTCTCGCATAAAATCCTGTTATATCATCATCGAACAAAAGTATCTCTCATTGAGGTTCTTTATTTCTTTGATTTATGAAAGTTTTTAAACTTTAAAGCGATTAAGTACAGGCAAATCTTCAACTTACACTTGAAAAATTATGAGGCCATTTATGATGAGAATATCGCTACGCTCGCACAGACGGCGTGTTGTGGTAATATGCAAGACTATGTTTAAACTTGACAGCTTTTTTTTACATGAATATAAACTCCAGTTGGACAAATATATCATATGGGTCCATGGTCTATGCCCATGCCTCTCTGGGAAAATACTAGGAAGTAAGCAGAGGGTTGACCACATCCATATTAATCTATTGTCTAAGTGGGGTTGCTGGAGAAAAATAGACTATTTATATCCTCTTAGGAATGTCTTCAAAGTACGCCTACAGCTCTCTGGCTCCACGCCAAAGACAATCACCCCCTCTGAGAGGTGTCATGCTTGTAAGGAAATCTTTCAAGAGTTCTTGTATTTGTGAGCGCAATCACATTCATGAGGTCATTGTTAAAGTGACATCACAGAAAACAGCTTTAAAGGTGGTTGCATGTTTTGTTTCCCATTGTCACCCATTTTTTACATGCGAGCTTGGAAAGTCACAGAGATACTGGACTGATGTGAGGCAGGAAACTTAATCTCAAAGGAGTTCCTCAAACTCCTGCAACAAAGAGATGATTTCTCTGAAGAGCAAAATCATCAATTCATGTTTCATTAACCAAGTTGGAAATGCTTACATGAACACTCATTTCTAATTTTCCTACCAATACTGATACTGATTAGTGTCCGACAAGAGCTACGAATCCCTTGTTGATTCACGCTCCCCAATTCAATTGCCTTTCTAATCAGCTGCTCGGTTGCAGCAGGTTTTTGTAATCTCTACAGACCCCCTTCCTCAGACTTAAACACTCGTGAACCCAGAGCCCCCACATTGTCACCATGCTTACATTTAGATTTGGTGTCAGAGGAAGGAACATCTCACGTGACAAAATGTAGATCTCTTAAAGAACTTTACTGGTACCGGTAAATGTTACACACAATCACAGTGTATGTTGTTGGACAATATTTATCATTGATTAAAACACCCTTTGTTGTGCTGTTCATTTATGTTTCATTCAATTTTGTCCTGACAACAGAAGAGTTGCACTGGTCCAGAGGTACTCAATGGGAGTGAGTGTTGTGCTTTTAAATTAAGTTGCATTTAAAAGTACATTTTTCTTTTGTTCATCGGGCTGATGCCTCGCAGTCTGTTCATCCAACCGTTTAGTCCTTCATTGATTCTTGAGATTAGATCCAGTGAAATGGCATCACTTTTGTGACGTTCAACCTCCCAAACTCTCATCTGAAGGCTTCTGTGAGACAGCGCTCAAACATTCCCTGGTGTGGGACGATGAAGACAAAAGTTTTATTTCCAGCCTCTTACATAAGGATTTGAGGAGGAGTCGAGAGTATGAGCTGTTTACGGTCGGCTACATGAACCAGCCGATTTAAAGTCAGAACTGTCAGAAAGAGAACAGTCATAGAAGTTTCAAGATGGGCCAGCACAGAGGAGCGGGACTGAGTGATGGCAGAAGCAGTGGCATGTTGTCGCCCACCCCATTACTTTATCACCCACAGCAGCATCTGTAGGTAATTGCTTTTTTCAATTGTCTCTAACCAGATAAGGGTTGATGGAAAGCAAGGCCAAAACTCTCATTTATCCTCTCGAGTACCTGGAGAACAAGAGTCCGTTTGTCATTAGAGTAAATTATCTGGTGTCATTTGGGGTCGTCTCCAGGCTTTTCTGATACCCCGTGTCACTTTGTGACACAATCAACGTGTGACTTGTAGTATCAAAGTAAATCAGACAAGTTCGGTATTAATTCAAGAGATGGCACTCAGATTACTGAGCTACTACTTTGCACGTGCAGATTGTTAACTTTCAGATCTGTTGAAACAGTGGGCAAAAAAAGAATCTGCAGTCTATCAGACATTTTATTGCTCACAAACAAGGTTTAACAACAGGACAAAACAGCACAAACTGGAGCTGAGTGGGTGAGTTTTGATGCTGAAGATTGTTTTTCTTTTTTTTCTTGTTACAGTGTACATAAAAGGTTGTATTCTTTATTCATTATTGTAAAAAGAAGCCCTGCTACTTTAACTACTTTTTATCAGATCGAATTAATGGCCAAGAGAATCCCAGAATAATCCTTTGACTTATTTCTAAAAAATAATATTTTTCCTTGTTCTGTCACCAGGAATGAAGATGAGGAATATTTCTCACGTTATCTTAATGGGTTGTGAATAATGTGTCATTTTGTAGGCTTTCACATGATAAATATGGCTATCAGAAGTCAGTGGGAACTCTCTCAAATCATTTCAATCTTTAAATGTCACTGTGAACTGCAAATTCTCTTCAGCTGTTTGATAATAATTCACTCAATTAAGAAGCCAATGATGCTCTATTGTTTTTTTTTTTACAAATATAAAAGATTTTTATATCTATGAAGAGAACAACCTATCACTTGATTTTAAACGTGCAGATTGCAGTTGATAAACCTATGGTCCTGATCTGACTTTAAGGCATCTATGAGGAGGGGAACATTAGTTGAAACACTTTCTTTATATTCTAAATTCTATATTCTATATATTCTTTATATTTATTTATATTCTATATCCTTCTGTTAAACCTAAAACATTGATGAAACTGATTAACTTCGAACCCCAGGATTTATGAAGGCAATGTATCATGGGAAAAAAAGTTTCTTTTCTTTTTAGGGTCTTGCCTGCTGACAGGCTATCATCTTACTTTATCATTCCTATGTGCTGTGCAGTAGTTTACCCATCCGGCTCAGCGAATATTTCATAAGAGGTCTGCCAAGCTACAGTCAAAAGAAATGTGAAAGCATGTATACAAAACACGTTTGGATCCCATAACTCTCCCTGCTTACAGTTCATTGGGCTTGTGTTGGGGTTTGGAAGCAGGGTAAAAATGAGATGGTTTAAGTTCAAAGCTGCTGATTGTCAGCTGCATTAGAAGTTGCCATGGGGACGCCGAGTAAGGCGTACCACAATCTGAATTTCACAGAACTTTCTATTTGAACTTTGATATTTAGGGATTAGACATTAAACAAGTTTTCCAGCTTTGCGTGTAGTTAACCTTATTCAACCAAATCTGGGAAAGTTAGGCGCATTCCTTCATTTTGGAAGCTTCTGATTCAGAATACGTTCAGAGTCCTGAGGCCTACATCACTTTTTCTTTCCATGCCTGCTCTCTTCCCATTCATCTTAAAGGTAACAATATAAATCATTGGGCCCTGGTATCCCACATACATCTATATTAAGTCTGTACTCCATTACGTTTTAGATCACAGTCATTTGTTCAGAAATAAATCTTCTCATTCTCAGTCCAGACGATGCTGGAGGATTATCAATACTGAGCTGATAAGAGCTGGCGACAGTTTGAAATCATCTCCATTTCTTTGGAAAGGTGTACTAACATATCAGTGAACATGCTGTGATTGACTTAAACAGTAACACTGTCCTAAAAAATTTTCTGAACTCACAATAGGTTTGCCAACTATGAATCATTTCGTCATTTGAGCAGGATTTCAGTGTGCACGGTCAGTTAGCAGATCAAATGAATAGAATACTACAAATAATGAGAAAAACACACAAAAGCATTTATGATTAGTCAAATCGCACAACAGTTTCCTTTCATTTAACCTGGTCAAGGATTGTTCCTCCTACATCTTTACAATTCTCTACCTTTCCATATTATTCCATAAGCATTTCTTTTAACAATCAGCTGCAGATATTGGGTGTTTAAAAAGAATATCCTATACTTATTAATCTGCAGTGTTCTCAAGAACATGTCAGAGATTTCTATGGAAATCAATGCAAACACACAACACCACAGTAACTATGTTTATCAATATTTCTTACATTTCAAAGTAGCTTTATCAATAAAAACAAACAATTGCAATTTTGAGAAGATTTGGATTTAATAGATCTCTTGTAAAGACTGTTCAGTTTTGCAGGGCTGAATGTTTCACTACATGCATGCACCTTTACTTTTATGACTTCTAACTCTTTGGCTGGATTTCTCTCCTGACAGTTGTAAATACTTTATCTAGGGTAATATAGCTGGACTCTGAAATATTAAAACACTGCATTTTTTGTTTGAAACTTATTTTGCTCTAATGAGAAAACCGCTATTAAATATTATGATAAAAAGTGTGCCAATAAACAGAAGTGGGAAACCCACGAATCCAAAAAGAATAATGAAGTGACCTGTTGAAAGCTGAGCCACCGCTGCTCACACGCTGTGTATCTTATGCTTGACCATCCAAACCTTTAACTTAAATCTTTGTTATACCTTAACACTGAATAACATGTTTTGAAAATCAAACATTTTTGACCGTGTTTACCTGCTGTTTTTGTTACTTATAGAGAAACGTGTCTACGCACTGATTAAAGGAGCATAAGTGAGCAGAAGCTGCAAGTGCTCATAGAACAGATTTACATGCTAAGCAGTTGTAAAGAAGGTTCGTGTTATGAATATATTTGTTCTTTTTATACTCTTTAGCTACAGAACATCTCCACAGTTCTGCTAAACTTGGAGGAGCTTTTTTAGTGATTGCTTAAAAAAACAATAGCAAAAAAAAGTAAAAACAGAGTAAAGGTAATCTGTACATTTTGAAAGATAATTTTCTATAATGAGAAAGGAAGTTACTCCCTATGTAATCATATGATGCAACACAAAATTTCAGAACCTATTTTGCTTTCCAAGATTTATAGCAGCAGATAATAATAAAATGTGATGCACTGGTGAATATGGAGGAGTGCTCATGGCGGCTAAAGAGTCAGATATTTCCCCAAGGAGAAAATACAATAACAGAGAAGGAAGGCAAGTAAATGTTGGTCTCCAGATTCATCACACGATCAAGAATATGCCTCTGAAAGAAAACTAATGCAGCTCCATGACTGCTGTGTAAATAAGCAACTGTTTTCTAGTGGCATCAGCTCCAGGGAGCAATACTATACCAATGTTATCTTTGCAGTTTATTACATTTCCCTATGGAAGTCTTCATGGAAATGATCATAGTATTTTCATTTGTTTGAATTTATCGAGTAAGAGTCTATACCAAAAAAACTAAATAAACAAATGATATTATGTTTTTTAAAAAGTCATGTCTTTTTTTTGTCAAAACATTTCAAAAGTTGTACCCTGACCTCATGGGAGGTCATTTAAACAACATAATAGACAAGGAAAACAAAATACCCCAAGACAGGCCTGTTATTGTTGTTCTCTTTAGTCTTTAGTCAAAGTTTTAGTGTCTTGTATGTATCTGATGTGTTATGCTTGTTGAATTATTTTCAAATAAATAAGAGGATTGAAACAACTTGGAGCATTTGTTAATTATTTATATGTCACAGAGAAGCTACGTTTCATCAGAGAATTTGATATTTGTTTCTGAATTTCCAAAGCTAATAGTATCATAGTTCTTTATAGAACGGTACATTATCAGATGATCTTTTTGACAATCACATGACACAATATCAGCATTTTAAAGCAATGCATTTTGTGACATGTACATCAGTCATGGGACATTGTTAATAACCCTGACCATTAGCAAGAAAAAGAGAAAGTCACAAACTGGTGATCACTTGCATCCCAGTCTTTGGTTCACACTGGATTGCTGAGAGGAAGAACAACATAGGGGTTATAGATTAGAAAAATAACAGATTAAAAAAGAATGTTTGTTTGAAGTCCTTTAAAAAAAAGGGACTTGTTTTAACCCTAATCCTAACCTTCAATTGTACCTTTTACTTACTTTAAGAAAAACTGAGAGTAGTGAAAAAGCAAAGAACCACACACACTCTGAATTGGGAAAAAGCGGATGAAGGCCTTGCTGATGTGACAGGAAATAGAGGAAAATGTGGGAAAAGGCCTGTAAAAGGTTGTTGTGGTCCTGACCTCGGCCTTAATGACAGAATGCTGAATGAAGCTCACATGACGCCTGAGTCCCACTCCCAGGGACAATGCCCCAGCAGCGAATTTGCTGTTTTGTGTCTACTGCAATAGTAAATTATGCTTATGGTTATCTCACCATTACTCTTCTAATGTAGGAGAAATGACTTGAGTGTAGTTCCCACCCATCACTCCTTTTAGGGGCAGGACATCGACTGGGTCCCACACAGGCACACACATACAACCCCCCAAAACCAAAAGTTCTCACAAGCCTGCGACCTGTCCACAAGCAGCTGAGCGCAGGACGGGGAATCAGTTTGTTTCCGTCCTGACCTGCCATTTATCTCATTTCTTGACTCTGAACTTTTTTTTTTTTGCATTCTCCCGCGGTCAGCTCTTCCAATCACCCGTGGAGATGGTGTTTTCAAAGACAGTGTAGGAAACCTCCTAAGGACAACAGGAAGTAATAACTCAAAGCGAGAAGCTGATTGAAGGCGACTGCTGAAGGGAGAACAGCTGTGCGGGATAGTGGCCCCTCGTACGTAATGGAGAGTCACAATTCCACTGTGGCATCAAGCTAAAGGCAGCCGACAAATACAGGAGTAATGAAACGTTAGCTGATGGCACCCTAAGGAAATAGTCCCTGAGAGAGAAAACACAAACTTGTATAAACAAGGCGAATGCTTATTTTTTGTCTTTTGACCCCTTTCAGTGTCTTCTGTTCGCCTTCATCGTTCCTTGCTTTAGGCTTTTTCATCTCTTTACAAAATAGCATTTACCATTCAGGATCACTTTGCTATCTTGGCAGGGTCACACGTGGAATTTAATGTGTGCAACCACTTAGATGTGTGAAAAAAAGGACTCACTTGACGGTTGATTTTTCTGAAAAGAAAATATTTCACATAACAGCACTGAAATTTCAAGTATGGGTTTTGATCTGACTTCTTTCATCAAAAGCAAAGCTCTATTGTTAATCAAAATACCTCAGGGGAAAGGTTGATAATGTCCTGAAAGTCCAAAAGAATTTAAACTCTGACCCAGACTTCACATTAATCAGAGTGTAGATTACAAGATTTATTACTGTGCACTTTACAAGCTCTCAGAGAGGAAATTCATATTCAGAAATAACTGCTGCTTAGGTTCCAGAGATAAACCTTTAGATGATGGATATTTGGTATTTAAGAGTTATGCAAAGAATTCCCACATGAGCAGAACTGCCTTCAGGAAATCTGCAAGTATTAAGAGAGGGTTTTCAAGCATTACCTTTGGGAAAGTATCAGAAAGGTTTATCATTCTTTAGATTTTGACACATTAGTCTTTCTTACTCAAAAGGAATGCTGGGTGGGGAGCAAGCTGCGGAAAGCTGAATGCTTTCTATCGATCTTTCGCCTTGCCTTCATGTGCAAACCGCGCCTGAATGGAAAAGGGCAAAAAAGCTATTTTGCTTCTCCCCTTTTTTTATTGTATCTTGCTTTTGGTATTAAAGTGTTCTGCTTGACTTAGTTTAATGACAACTGACTCTACAACAAAACTTGGAATAGAGATGTGCCATTTATGTTTAAGTAATTGCAGTGCGGACATAAAGTCTCAAATCCTGTTTGTGCTGTGGATTCGGTTCTACATTGTGGTGTCCTGTGGAGAAAGCTAGAGGAAGAAAAACACTTTGAAGGATTTCTTAAACAGTCCACTGCATCTTGCCGTCAGTCATACTTCAATCAGTAACTCGATTGGCTACATGGATGAATACTGGAACAAAAGAAAATATACACGTCTTGCCTTAATCAAAATTTATCCTTATGTGACTGATTTTGAAACTCTTATCGAGTTAACTTTGGGGATGGAATACACATTTCCGTAAAGACATTCCCCTCATTTTGTTGTTCCATCATAGAAACAAACGTTATGAAGGCATGGGTCTAACAATGCTGCAGCATTTTCACCAACAAACACAGACACCATAAATATTGCAAAGTAGTTATTTTAGCAACAAGCACACTACTTTCATCCAAGTGGGAAGATCCAGTCTAGTGACTTTTGTGTAGCGTAGTACTAGTATATGTTGGACTCTGCTATGCCTCACCTGCCCACTAGATGTCATAAACAGTTTTTTTCTGCTCCGGCCATCACCTGACTACACAAAGTACCTCATTAACTCTTTACTTTCAGTTTTTTGTTGTCAGATTGTATTCCATCTCTAACCATAACATGAGACACATATGTTAGTTCATATATCCACTTATGTTTATATGAACTATCAATTGCAGCATATAAACCACAGCCAGATACCGAAAAAAGTGAGAAACTCAGTGGAGTCACGACTGCATCCATATAGTAACAGCACTTCTCTCGCCTATTCCATCAGGATGGCTGTGGGCTCTGCTACAACTCCTCAGAAAAGGGTTCAAAGTACACAACAAAGAGTCTGAGGTGCCTCCAAACTCCAAAGCTAAAATCTAATGGCATCTGTTGGAGGCCAGAGCAGCCCAAGAGAATCTTTTTAGCATTGCCTGCCCCTTTTTTCCTTCTTTTTCTTTTTTTTTCCTGACTGTTTTTCTCTCCCATTAACATGCACTGCCAGTGTTCAAGTTACAGAAAATAAGGCAAGGTCTTTTCCAACTTCAGTTTCTGAAGGGTCTCCTTTGGAGCTCTGATCTAACCTGCCAACCTCAAAGTTTAGCTGAAAACTAAATATTTTTTTTTCAGTGTTCTATATTTCATCTGCATCAGTGTCAAATTAGACATAGCCTCTATACTGCTGCATTGAAGTATTTAAACTGCAAATTCATGTTGTAATTTTTCTATTCCTCTAAATGTGTTCATTTATTCTTTTATAAGGTGATAAATCAGTTTGCTCTTTTAGGGAGAGATTATTTGTCCAGAAGGATGTCTGGAACTCAGCAAAATTTTATCAGGTGTTTAAGCTGCTTAGCAGTGGGTTGATAATGGAATAATAAAAGCCATTCAAGATCCCCCATAGTGGATATACTGATATACTGCACAGGAGTAATCACATTTAAGGCTTGCTTGTCAGAGGATATCAGTGACTATGTGTAAGCCCACAAGGCCCCTGGTAAGTTTATGATTATTTGTAAACATACCTGTGATTTTGCCACTATAATCATTTCAGCTTATGGGGGGGAAAGATGTTGGTAATTTGTGGGCATGCTTAGATATGGATCTTACATATGAGTTCTTGTACTACATACATCTCGTATGCTTCTATAAAGAGTCAGCTAAACCCCTTGCAGTGCTTGATTGATCCCTGGGTGATTATTTACTATTTTTTGTGCGAGTGTAGACATTAAGCCAAATCCCATGACTCACAAACGTGTAGGAGTCATGAACTGCGTATGTGTTCTTGAATTCCCATTTGTGTGTGCTAAATGCACAGGCATCCACAGAACATATGTGAATCAGAGCAATTTCATGTGCTGGTTAGAGTTTACCCTCACTCCCTAAGGGAACACAAGCAGTCGGTTTCCCTTAATTAAGACAGACTGCCTTTAGTGACAGCCACAGGGCTGTGTCAAAGCCATACATTATTGCTTAGAACCATGGCTTACACATACATGACAAGCAAAGGAATAGAGACAAGGTCAAATCACAGCAAGATGTCAGTTTGCCACTTGGGGGATTTCCAATTGTGTACATGTTTCAGCATGTAAAACCTCAGGAGATTTGTTTTGTTGTCACTTGATGGCAGACTTTCAGAGAAGATATGACATCTTTCTTAAGAGCGACACATTTAACGATTGGAAAAGTGCCCGTCGCTTTTGTGTATCCAATTATCTAAGGCGTCCAAGAGAACCCTTCCAGCATGGGGAAGACATAGGTGTTGTTGTGAAGTTAACGTATATGCTGTGCTGGCTGGCATCCGAATGAGTGGGCAGACAGACTACCAGAAATCGAGCCCCATGAAGAGCAATATGATAGTGAGAGGGCACAGCCTGCGTGCTCTGAATAGCAGGCAGTGCAATCAAAATTACCATGGGGCAGCGAGAGGAGGAAAAAAAAAGGAAATAGGACAGAGACAGATTCTGGGATGCCAAAACACACAAGTATATGTTTAACAAGAGTAACAGCGGACATGAGATGTTGGGTATAAGATAAATTAGTGAGTGATAGGTTTTCAACTATGCAGCCAAATATACTTTTCATTTACACTAGTTGCTAGTTTTTTTGTCAACCAATAATTAAGATATCTCCAAACATCTTTGAAGTTTTCCGGTTGGATAGGTGAAAAAATATTTCCTTTTTGGGGAATCAGTCATTTATTTTTGTGATATGACATTATCATTAAAATCCCATTCAGAAAAAAGCTCATATAAACTGATGCAACATTGACATAACTTAACCCTAACCCCTGTTAATATATATCTATTTCTAAAGGTATTCCATATTATCTTTTAGTTCTACAGCCTCAGACTTTAGAACAAACTGTTCATTTTCTGTCGAATGAGTCAGCCTATATCAAATAATCACTCTTCTACGACACCTAAAATGACCATATCTACAACTTGACAACAGCCTCAGGGGGTGTTATCCCCCCTAGACTTTGGAATCTTGATCATTTTGTTTAACGGATTTGACCTTTATTCATTTTGACCTCATTAGGTCCATTTCAATTTGTCAAGAAATATTCATGTGAGGCTTTGTGGTCGTGGTGATGTTTCTCAAACATGATTTAGAAACTTGGACCTGTAATTGTCCTCCCCCCACAGGGACATTTCTTCCTGTGCTTCATCTCCCTTTTCTGTCGTGCACACTTTCAGCTTGCCACAGCCAGTTTTACCGATCATATCTGATGTTTATAGATAACTTCAAACAATTTTTGAAATAAGGTTGGGGTGCAAAGCAATGAATAAACCCACAGAATGGTATCATAATCCCCTGTGTCACAACATTGTCATAGTTCAAAATGATATCTAATCATTTCTACAATGTCCAGGTGTAAAAGCCTGAACGTTTCTTTGGGGAAAATTGTCTGTTCTTGGGTAGATGCACCTGTTTACATTCAACGTGACCGTCTATAGCACACTGTAATTTTCTGCTTCACTGAGATGATTTTCTGTCACATATCCAGTTCTTTACTGGCTGAGGTGAGGATTCATGTCAGAATGGCTTATTAGAGGTCCCTGTGCTTTACCTATGAATAATGCAGCAGACGGATGACGGAGAGTACAATGCCTGACAATAACAGCAATGTGGAAATTTGTGGACTCTTATCCCCAGTGCACAGGTTCAATACAAAATCCACCAATAAGCATACTGTTACATCTCCCAGAGCTCATCCAGAATATGTTCTCCTGCAGGTGTAGGCAGCAGAGGAAGCAAGTATGTAGGCCACTTCATTTTTTCATATGCAAAGCCACAAAAGCACAGTTCTTGTCCAGACTAAGACTTGTGGTTTTGCTGTAGTGTTTATGAACAGTGTGAATGGGGAGGTGAAACAGAGTTAACCAGAGAGACAGATGGTGAGAGGCTTAAGGGCTGCAAATAATTCAAAACCATCAGGTGCAGAGGTTAAGTCCAAAAGTGTCAAAGCCAACAATCTGAAAAAGGAAACAGGTGAAAATGAATGAATAAATGTGAAATAATCTCCAGGATTTGACCTGTTTGGCCTATTCACTCTAGGAAAAAAATATGTGTGAAAGAGTAAAATAGTCGGAGACAGTTAAAGCCAAGAGTTAAAAAAAGAAAGAAGACTGTCAAATTGAAGGTGCATATGTAATGGTGTGATTGTAATGCAAAAGAGTTAAAGCATAAACGTGTGTCTCCAAGACTCTTCATCTAGTGTTTTTACTTTACAGCCCCTTTACACTGTTTGCATCATTATCATAATCATTATCCATCCTGTCTCCAAATAGAGAAAATACAATCTGATAAGCTAATTTAGATGACTGAACCACTGCCAAACAGCAAAATAAGCCATATAGTGGAGCATTTAACAACCTATGCATAACTCATCTCCAATTTGACTATCTGACTATTAGTTGGCTTTGAATAGGTTTTGGAGAAGAGCTAGGTAGCTCATGTGGCTGTAGAGGGCTATAGTTCAGGGTATGTTAAGGCCACTCTCCCACTTTGCCTGATAATGCTGGACCCAGATAGATACCAAGGTCAAGCATCTCTTGTCCGGCTAATGGGTTGCGGGAGAGATTGTTTACGGAGTATACGGTTAACAATAAACAGCCAGTTTCTGTGCATTTTTTTTTTGTTGTGAAAAGTGCACATTAGCTGTCGCTGTGCTTTGCTGGCAGCAGCGAACATAGATACAGAGCAGCTGGTTGAACAGACCAGGGCAAAGGCCTTCTCCTCATCCTATAGCACTCCCACATGTCCATGTTGACACAGTTGCAGCCTCTGGGCTCCTCTCCAATGTCTGGTGTGGGCAGATGATGCAGTTCAGAGGAGAATGGTGGGTATGTGTATAGTGTGTGTGTGTGTGTGTGTGTGTGTGTGTGTGTGTTGTGGGAAAATCTAAATTGTCTTTGTTTCCTCTGAGGTTAATGAGATGACCCCATCACAAACAAGGCAAAGTCAAGTGAAAAAAAGGGCATCAGAGCTACAGGATTCCCAGAAACATTGAGTCTGGTTGCTTTTAAAAAGGTTTGCATTTGCCAGACTAAAATCAAGTCCATGGATATCCATGATTTAAACACACTTACAAATGTCATGCTGTTTTACATTCCATTTATTTTACAGGTATCATTAATTATTAATCAGTTCAACAGACCAGCTGTTCAAACAGATCTATATACTACATGTAAAGTGCATTTCAGCATTTGAAATGTGCCCATTAAAACAGAAACAGCCTAATATTCAGAATTTAAGGAAAATGGCAGCCCATCTTGCAAATGGTAACCTATGAAGGGAGATTACAAGGGACAATTCAAACTACAAGGTGATATTTGTTTAACCCAGCAACTCTTTGAGCTTCTTCCTCAGTTTGGCATTAGCATGTTTCAGCTGCTAGTTAGTACTCTTGTTAAGAAAAAAAATGAAATTGGAATAGAATAACTAAGGATGGAACTGTTCTTGCTCCCCAAAAACAATTCCCACCCTTTTCAATCTATAAACATAATTAAGTAATGATGTCATGGAGCAAAATGACTCTTGACTCTTTTTTCCCAGTAATCCAGAAACCTAATTTCTGACATGAGAAACTTAACATCTACCTCTAAAACTTAAAGAATATCCACACCCAGCCTATAAAACATAAATACAACGTAAACAAAATCATATAGAAGCATCCAATAAGCAGGACAAGAAAAAAAATCCCAGACAGCAGAACACACAGCTCTTGGATTGTTGCTGATCAAGTATTAAAAAGGCATTCTAAAAATCCTCCCTCCAAAAGAAAACCTTTTCCTGGTTTATAAAGACTTAGTGTTGAGTTAATCATTAAAATCTCCCAGCCTTGTACCTCCGTATCCCTAATCTTTAACTTGTTGCTCTTTCAGACTAAAGCTCTACCACCTTCCACATTGTACGTTTTTAGATATCACAAGTCTACATCAGAAATTCCCTATCAGCTTAAAGCAGCTAAAGGAGCTGCAGCTCCTTTTTAACCATTTTTAAGCAGAGTCTGGATGTCCTGCTGCAGAGCAACTCAACTAGGAATGTTTGGGTGACACGAGCTTTGGAGCAGACCCCATCGCTGCTCGTATCACCAGGACAAAAGATGGATTTATGCTAATTGATTTCACCCTCCAAAGCCTAATCTGGCTTGATTAGATATAAATGTAATCTTTTGTTTTGTGGTAATTATCCCTGACAGTTGTTTAAAACAGTTGTCCAGTTATATAAGGTTTTGTAAATAACTTCATGCTGTAAAGAATGTTTTGTTTTCCATCAGTGAAGACTAACAAGGGATTCTTTTTAGAGACAATTACGCTTTTATATTTCCTATTTATTAGTACTACTTCTCCTGACATGTGGACCCATGTACTCCTTGCTTTAATATAAATTCAGACATCCCGTTCCTTTTGAACAGCCTCGGACTTCAAACTGTGATCCACTTGCTGTTTGACATCGGTAAATTGTTTACTTACATGCGCACTTATCTGTGTTTTATTTTCCAGTGATTAAGAGCATCATTTGGAAACTGACCATATCCAGAAACAAAGCCACATCAGAATCCGTATGGGATGTTGTTAATGACTCCTGCCCACTGAAACGCACCATAAAAGCCAGATGAGTCTATAAACAGACTCCAACACGCAAGCTGCTACGGGGACAATTGGCTCTGCCAATGCTCATTTGAAGTCTGCCCAAGTGAGAATATGCATGTGTGCGCACCCAGAGGCACGCGTGCACCCGACCTATTAGTGGCTGACAGACTCATTCCTCATTTGAAACCACACCAGGTGGGTCCCTCATGCATTAGCCACTGGTCACCGGCCGGTCTGGGTGCAACAGCAATATGTCAATAAAAATAGATTTATTCTGCTCATTGTGCACCTACTCAACCCCAACAGGTGGAGAAAGGAGGGGGTGGCGGATTAGGAGGGCATAAGAGGAAATGAGAGTGGAGAATTTTTGTAGAGGGACATCATGGGTGGGCGTGACAGCTATCACAGTCAGACACAGATCCACGGTGCGCCCTCACACAAAGTCACTGTGACTGTGCTGATGGCAGCACTAACAGCAAACTGAAATTGAATCCCACGGAGATCGCCGAGGCAACCTCTGACCCGCTTGCCTTTTTCTCTATTGTTGTTTTACGATCAGCAAAAGGGGAATCCAAAGATTCAACTCCAAATTACGACATCTATCTCACTGTCATTGCTGACCCTCACAATTTACAATCTGGCCATATTGCAGACAAAAACAGTCACAATTGAGTTGAGTTACACATCTGAAAACTCTAAATGACAGATTTACAGGAATCTCCCCAAGATAATAATCCCCTTGTGTCTGAATGGGGTTTGAATATAGCTGCAAAGCTTTCAGTCATTTTTTATACAAAGATTTCAAAACATGCATATCTGTCCAATGCTTGCAGCTGCTCCCATTCAAGTCTGTTCAATGCTACTCAGTGGAAAGGTTTGATATTGAAAATTTCAAATAAGAGTGGCTTGTGATGAGGTTTTTTAATATAAGCCGGTCAATCTTAATGATTGAACTCATCCTTATAAAGTTTCTTACTGACGCATTGGAATAATTTTTGCTCTGACATGTATTTTTCCTCCATTAACCTTTCCCTTTTTTTTACGCATTTATTTTCCAGTTTTCCAGTTTTCAATAAGTACTTGGGTCATGCATATCCCTTAGGTATTAAAGTATATTTTTGTTTAGTCAAGTTACCACAAACCAAGAATGAGAGCAAATGGGTTCAGGATTATTTTGTGTGCCCCCACTGGGTCAATTGGATTAGTTTGAAATAACATTTTTAAAAAGATGATCTTGTAACTCCTATTGACTTTCACATTAGTTGAAATGCTTCTCACACCGTAGCTCTGCTGGTTGAAAATAAGGATGCACAAGAAGTAAGATCCCAGTGGTCCAAAAGACATAAAAGAACAAGATTTCACACGACTTAAAAAAGCATACAAAAAGCCCTAGAAATTTGGTCTTTTCTGCATTTCCCAGAACGTGGCAGGAAAGAAAAAGAGGAAAGTACACCGAGGGACATGATTTGTTCTGGTAGAAAAACTGTATTTGACCAAAGTGTAGAATTAGAAACCAGTTTGAGTCAACAGATGCCAGTATTTGTGTTAATCTGGCACATAAGGATATAAATGTGCTACTATTTTGAGTGCCATTCCAATAATTCCATTCAATAGGCACTTCCAAAGTTGGAGGTTGTTCTGAAACTCAAATGATCTATTTGTACCTAAAGTTCTGATGGGCTTGTGCCAGCATGCGCATTCTAAATATTAGTAAGAGCTCAGTAATGATTCATTACTAGTCATGGGCAGGCATGACAGTTTTTCTTTTTAATTATTCATTATATCAAAGGGATTAACTAAATGCTCAAGCTGCCACACCAGCTGAGGGAAGTGTCTTATAAATTCATTTGAAATAGTTGTATAAAATTTTTTTATGGCTATACAAAAAGTAATCTCCATCAACGGATGATTATTTCAGTTCCGCTTGGAAAATATTCTACTCTGACATCTGGGATGCTCTTTTTTTTTTGGCAAAATGTATTCAATTCCCTGTCATGGCAGAGCAGCCAAAAAGCTGTCAACAACAGGAAGAGAGGGAACCAAAAACAGCATCATGCTTGGATTGAAAAGCTCACGTATCTCTCTCCATCTGACTGTGTGCATTCCAGTATGGAACCCGCACCACATGCAGCTGCAACCTGTCTGCAGCTTCTTCACCTACCCAAAGTGAACCTTTGCACCAAAATGGGGACAACCAGGATGTCTTTCTGATACGTGTTATTTTAACTTAAAGAACCTCAACTGAATGACGCACCCGGAAAAGGCTCTCCTTCTGTCATGATGGTTTCTGTACTACTTCATTTTTAAATCCTCCCCTTGTCATGGCACTAAACCAACACATGCTCTTCTTTGGCTTCTGAAGGCCAAACAAGTTTGTGTTTTATTTTAATTTAGAGGAGGTGAGTGACATGTTCACTTGACTTTTAAAGATCCAAAGCAAGTGGTCCAACCTCCCAGTCATTTGAATGAAAAGCACTCTCCTCACAGAGCTGCTGTTAGATATTGGATTATATAACAGCACTTCGCATACTGCAGAGAAAACATCACTTCAGATGCAATGAGAATGAGAATGAGAGCTTAGGTTGAAGAGCACTGAAACATCAATAATATTCTTATTAGGTTTTAGTATGTGTTCATTCAAATGGCGTTCATTTCTAAATATTTATTCGCGGGGAAATACACACACAAATGCTGTATATGCACACTGTCATGCCATGGAAGTAACATTCCAGGTGTTCAAACAAAATCATATATGGAAAACCAAAAGACATATCATGAAACTTTAGACCCAGAAGATCTTTCAGGCGTTAATTTGTGATCACACAAGAAATAGCTGTAAAATAGCTGTAGTTCAATGTGACAATTGTATTATATGACTGTGCAGCAAAAATGGGTGATGATTCTGTTAAACCCCATTTTTCATTCTCTTCATAGCAAAGAAACTATGACGACAATGAATAAAATACCATAAGAAAGGCAGTGCTACTATAAGATAAAAAGAATGCATTTATAGATCTGCCATGCGATAAAAAAAATGAGAGCAGCAAGAGAGTAAGTCATTGAAACTGTGGGGGATAAAATGATTAATTCTGCTGAGGAAACCTCACATTTAATGGCAAATTGCCAAGTGATGATATCTTACTGGTGAGCTATAAAACACACAGTCAGCAGGTCTTTCAACAGAGAGAGACTAAAGCAATCCAGCAGCATCATTACAAATTTACCGCATTGCTTCAATTTGTAACTTTAGTTGTGGGCCGCCAGAAGCAAAACAGGAAAACCTGGGACCAAAGAAGACAACAGGGAGTGGACACTTAACTTAATCAGACTGGGTCCAGGCCCCACACAGCTCTAATAAAAACAATGCTGGAGATCAGCCCAGATTTGAGCCACAGTTAAATATTACCCATAATATCAGATAGAATAAAGCTCATTTCTGAGGTGGAGCAGAAAGCAGGGCAGGGCCGAGCACAGGTGGAATCACCATTCTGATAGGGCAAAGAAATGTGAACTGGTGTGTTTTATGATGGAAAATGTGACTTCATTTGATTTTTATTAAATTACACACTTTCTTGTGGTCTGAAAAGTCTGGCGTTTATGATTCAGTCTGTTGTTGATAAAAACTAACTGTTTGAACAGACGTCATCATTATATCTAGAATTTTTTTTATTGGAAGGTTTCACTCCTATTCTACATGGAGGAGAGGTTTTCTCCTGCTGTACACAGAACCAGTTTTTCAGGGACTTTGTATGAATGGAAAAACAAACTGACTTAAAATGAACTTACCTTAATGCCTGCTTTGAACGTTTTTGGATAATTTCAACCTAATCCTTTTTTTTTTGCACTTTGAACCTGTTTCTGTTCCTGAGAGGTTTTTGTTGTTTACACATGGATGAAGATGCGTATTCACACAGAGACTGGTCTTAACTTTTCCTGGATACTTCAGTGAATTTTATTTAACAGAAAATATGTTCGGTGATAACTCATTTTTGTTGTTATATTGGCATTTTAGTTGTCAAGTGTGCTGGCCTTGTTGATTGGTTTACTTCTTATGGTATTACCATCAGCATATCCTATTTCAGCCGCCTTTAAATCCACCTTCACTAAATCAGTGGTTAAATTTGTGTTCCAATTCCGATGTGTAAACCATCCAAAAACATTTTTTTCTGCTTTAAGGCCATACTCACAAATTTAAAAAAAGGAAGTAATATCATTCAGACATTCCCGACAGTAACCAACTCTGTCTCTTTCGTCACTTTTCCTCCTTCCTTCTATACTAATACAAGGAACTAATCTAATTTTTTATGACAGCTTTTAGTGTAATTCTATAATTATCCACATTGTGTTTTGTCTATTGAGTTCCGTGGAGTAAGGTATAGACGAGAACTCAGCACCAGACTTATTTGGATGATCCTCCAGCAGCACAGGGAGTCTGACACCTAATCTTTTCTTCAAACCAGACCTGTAACAAACCAGCGGGAGGCATCACTTCTTGCCTCTGATTTCATTTAAATGTATATTTATTGGCTACATCTTTCCTTAACACAGGATATGTTGTATTGATAAGTATGTCCTAAGTCAAGCTTGTGCTGCACAGTCGGAACAGCTTATAAATAAATCACTGCATCCTGCTGATGAAATCATTCTTGATGGAAGTTTTTTTTCTCAAATCAATATCTAACTGCTCCCATTCTTAGAGTTCTTGTCTAGTGACAGATACATGTCATCGAACACAACAACACAACACCAATTGAGAAGAACCGGTTTGATGAAATAGAAAGCTGCTGATTTATTGCATCTCCTGAAAGTCGACCACATTTGTGAAGCAGCAGTTTAACATGTTTTTGTAGCTGGTGGGCACAATGAATAGACAGAAGGACGTGTTTGGATTAATCGTGGAAAACTGGTCTTTTATTTTCTTTACAGATCTTGACGGCAAACAAACACATTCAGTGATCTAATGGGTCATTTGGCCTCTTTTGTGGCTGCGTGCATGTGATTGTGATTAGAGCTGCACGAAAATAAACGAGCTCCTGTGAAGTCACCCATATCTCCCGGTCACGGCACAGAGTAAAGGTGGAAGAAAAGCCCATTTCACTCAGCTGGACACTTTATGAAAGATATTTCACTCTGACAACAAACAGACTAAATCACCCACCATTAGTGACATCAAAAATGGATTTCAAAGTGTTCTCTTAAAAAGCTTAAAAAGGCGTGCTGCTTGTTATGCCTTTATCATCACAGGCTGGCATGATCTCCTGTGCAAATTATAGCTGTGCCAAGATTCCTTTTCCTGAAATAGACAATTCCCCGTTATTATGTATCAAGCTTTTCTTTTGTTTTACAGAATAGCACATTCTGAAGCAAGCAGAGACACATATCAAGAGAGGCACACATGGGAGCAGGCAAGCGCTACCCTGATATAAAGTCGAGCTGAAAAGGTCATGGCAATAACAGTGTCTATTTTAGAGGAATAAGCCACATTTAAGTGCTCCAATAAACACTGTGCTTCCTTCTTTTTTTCCCAGATGTCTTGTTGGAAACATTGCTTTCAAACCCTACCTATTAAAGCTTTATTGTTAACATGAAAGTTGAGGTAACAAAACTTATGGGCCTGAATTTATTACATTTTTTGGATATTAATGTTTATTTTAAGAGAGAAAACAATATTTGCATATTATTACATGTTAAATTAGCTTCTCTTAATTTTTCTTTGATTGAACAGATATGCAGTAATATTGTTGTATTATTTTACAGGAAAACCCCAAGTTACCATCACATTAAGGTTGATTGCTGCTGCTGGGTATTAAAAATAGAGTCAGTCAGGAGGACAGCTTTGTGTTTCCTTCGCAGGTCAACATTAAATTGCAGTTTTCTGGATTAAACGTCTGGAACTGCCTGGCAGGAGATGATGCTTCAACTAAAGCTATATTACCATGAACAACAAAGTCTCAGAGCATATTAAACAAAAAGATAATTTCAGTGTCAACTCTTACTAGATTCAATCTTGTTCTTTGGCAAGTTACACAGTTTGATAGCATCTTCTTGTTAAATGACCCTAGCAATGCACTGATCTAGTGTTTATCTTCTTGCAGAGTCACAGTTGAATGGTAGAAATATCATCACCCTGCAAGCTTTCTTGCTGTGAATTCTCAGAAAAGTTATCTGCTCCATTCTCACAATGTTTGGGGCTAGTTTGATGAGTATCTGATCCAATTGCTTTGGGCATTATGTTTCCACAAAAAGCTTCTGCTGATAATATTGAGGCTGAGAAAATGTGTAATGCCCCCCACAGTGTGTCTGACATAAAGTTTAACTTCCGTGTTGAGCTTTTTACCATATATATACATAGGTAAGAGTTTCAATAAAAAAATACAAATTAGTTGAAGACATTGTATATGACATGAATACTGAAATTGAATGAGTATGGTAAATAATTCTTTGCAGTCCCCCCCAAAATGTTTTTTAATCTCTTCAGAGGTGTGTAAATTACACACCACTGAGGAAGGGCTCTGTTCTTGTACTGTGTAAAGTGTCATTGACAGAGAGGTTTTTGTTATATATTAACATTTTAAACTTTAACTAAGGACTTTAAACATACTTCTCATTTGCATTGTTTGTATTTGATATGCCTGCACTCTGTGAACAAGATACAACAGTTTTTCCCCTACAGCTACAAAGCAATAAATAAATGAAAAGCAATGTGAACTTTGACCACCGTCTTCCAGATGAAACCTGACCACTTAGCCAGAAGAGCCCCAGCTCCCCAAGAAAATCCCCTACAACAAGATGAATATACTAAGTTGCAGATGGAATGTTTGAATTAGAGGAGACACGTCGAAAAGGAACATAGCAGTTCACTCCATACAGCTCTTTTCAAATGTCTGTGTCAGCATCAGGCTGCCGAACTCTGGAATGTGAGACTGTGTGACCGGCAGTGACGGAGTGCTGAATGGGAATGTGCTCTTAAAGTCTTATTTTCTTTTATTTTCAAGGTTTCATCCTGCCAGATCTCATGATATCACCTATAACTGAACTATTTCCTTAGGAATAAAAATTTAAAAAATGCTGCACTGTATAATGAAATAATGAAACATTTTGCCAATACTACCAACAACTCACCACCTGAACCTTGACAATACAATCTGTTTGGTCATCTTTTTAAAAGTCTAAATCTTAAAGAACAACCCCTATTTGTGTTTATTTCTGAAACTACTACTGATGGTAAACTTTACAACATTACAGTGTCATATCCCAATATTAAGACACAACATCCCCCTTGAAAAGTATCACAAATCCCTGACCTAAACTTAAACCTCCATTTTTGTCCTTTTTCTTTTTAATGGTATATTAATGATTCCCAGTCACTGCTGTTCAGAAATCCTGACAATGAACAGATTATGGTTATTAGTTGGGCTTCATTTCTCACGTGTCCTCATGTGTTTCATATGAACAAGCTTTAAATTGGTTTAAATTAACCCATTAAATGATCCAGGACAACTTAAATACAAGAGATGTTTTTAAAGTTTAAATGAGACCAAAAGCATGGCTGATCAGACATTTCCAACACTATTTAACTAAAGCTAAAATGAAAATGAATATTTGGGGCAAAAGGAACAGGTTTAATATTATACGTGAAAATTATCAACCTTAATCCTACAGTTAATAATCTACAGCCAGCATCGGTCAGGGATCTGGTGACCAGCAGTTCAATGGGTTCATCATTTGAACCATGACCACATCTCAGATCCAGTACATGGACCGTCATTCCTTTTGTAGTACACTCATGTTTCTTCTCAGGATAAAAAAAAAAAAAATTTTATAAAAAGGGAAGAAACATAAGAAAAATATATATATATATTTTATATGTGCCACCTCTGTAGTTTTTAACAATGCAACACATGATGGTGTTCTCCTATTTCTGTTTTATGTATTGTCTTATATGATGTTTGCACAATGCTGGCTGATCCTGGAAACCCTAGCAAAACAAACAGCAAAATTAATGGAATGTATCAACACATTATGCAAGATTTATTTGAACCTGAAGAGCCAGAATTATTTCCCAACACTGTGAAAACGGAGTGTGACCCTGAGGTTACTATAATTTCCACCACAAACACACAGATGCACCTCTATGATTCATCACCGTGACAGGCCTACCTATCAAAAAGATTGAGATATTGAGGTCATTAGACTGAGGCTGCATACTTCGTAATAATGACCTAAAATTATTCTAAATAAGGATAATCGTGCTGTTTGATTTCCTGTTAAAATAAAAAATAAATGTCATATTTTGTGAATCCTGTTACTGAAGTGAAGTAAAACAGCATTAGTTGGCATTCGGAAACACCTAATATTCAGTATGAACAGCCCTTACTCACATCCAGCCTGCACACATCACAGACAGAAAAAAGACTTGATTTAAATCAACCACCCACCATGCCCTGCAGGAAGAAAATCAGTTTTACCCTAGAATTTCTTCAGTATTTTCAGTCTTTTTCAGACTGGGTATAGTGTGGAGGTCTCAAAAGTGGTTTTTACACTCCAATGAATGATTAAATTAAACTGGGAGACATTGTCACATCACAAATACTGTGGAATGTGAGCAATAGTTCAGCAGGTGGTAAAGATGTTCACAGTTTTTCTGAGGTCTGCACGGTCTGAAACAGCTTCATAAATCTTTGCTATAAAACATTACACTGAGTTTAACCTGCTCTTTTGACTTGATTTGTGTAGATTTTCAGGTTACTGTTTGAGAGCTGCACAGAGGACCAATGTTAAAAAAAAAAAAAGACTTTACTCAAACACATTCAATCCTTTTTATTATTAACTTTCCACGTTATTTCAATACTCCTCGATTACTTCTACATGTTATGAGAACTTTACAGGCTCTATGAATAATTTCTTACTTAATGAGATTAATATAGTTACCATTTATAGTCCTCTAAAGGAAATTCTTTCAACTTCTCTGTCTGTATGCTAATTGTGTGGCCATAAATTGAGCACTTCTTGTAAGAGTGCAGTCATTTAAATTGCAAAGGAACATCACATTTATGTGGTAATTGGGTCCCCAATGTGTGAGTTTGATTTATATCCTGGACGTCCTCTACATTTAATATTATTCCCCACTGCGGAAGACATGTGAGGTGGCCTGGACCGGCCTATACCTTTGCAATCTTCTCCAGACCTTAAATGTGTTTTGAATAATTCCTCCATTGATGTGCAGGTTTGCTTCTGGACAGAGTTGCAGCTGCATGATTCCATTAAGTGTTTAGTAAATGTTAGTAATACATACTGGAAATGACAAACTTCTGCTTGAGCCTCACATTTAAAACACATTAATGATATACGTACAGAAGTTTCTGCAAGGTTCTTCTCAAAACAGGGATGTGGATTATTTTGTTTTTATATGATGTGGATGAGTCTTGGAGTTAATTCATTTGTGATATTCTTCATTTTGGAAGAATGCTAAAGAACTAGGGTAATCCTTCAGTTATGTTTTATGACATGTACTATCAAAATGCTTTTTACATTATTGTTGTAGGTTAAAACAGTCCCTGTCCACGATAACACTTGAGGTGCGACCATTGTTATACTACCTACACATAGCTTGATGGCAGTACTTTGCATTTCAACCTTAATGATGACAGGCCAGAACCTTGTGACATGTCCCCCATTTGTTTTGGGGACAAGGTTTCTAGATTGTAGCTGTTGTAAGAAAAATCTCATGAGAACTTAATGCTGAATCGCTCATCCGCCAAACTGAAATGCCATCAAAGAAAAGCATGACATGTAAGGGACTAAAAGCTCTCATTAAAAAAAAGTGATGATTTTGATGTTAACTTCAGTGCCGAATCGTAGTCCAAAAAATGCAGAAAAGAAATCACTTTTGGAATCTATAGAATTAAGGGAACAATAGGATTTTCCTCCTGTGGTGTTAACCCAAAAGTGAATACTACTGAGAGAATGATGGCTCAAAGCATGAAGGAAAAAGCATATGAAATGCCAAATAACATTTTTACTCAAGAGCATCGGGGAACTACAGATTCTACTTCATGAGGAAGGGAGAATAAAATGAGCACCTTTCGATCTGAAAGAAACCAGCCATGCCTTCGAAAAAAGAACTGAAAAAGGTTCAGACGGACTGCAACCCCACCCTAATGTACTTCATCACTGATTCAAGCTGCACCCACACAAGTGGCCATCTGCACTCTCATCCACTCTCTTTCCCAGAGCAAGGCACATTTTAGTGAGGATCTGCAGGGTGGAGTGCCAGACCTGAGTCTCAGCCTGTGATCCCATTTCTTCTCCTTCTGCTCTCTGAAGCCTCCAAGCTTCAATTTAGACCCAGCAGGATGACAAAGCTCAGCCCGGACTGCCATTAACAGCATGAGAGCAGACGGAGATGTTTTGTTGAAAAGCACGTACCTAGAGTGTTAGGTCCCCGGTGACGTTTCAACAAGGTAAAAAAAAGGTAGAAGACAGTGCTTATTTGCTTTTATATTTTTGTTTTTTCTTGTTTCTTCTGGCAAAATTTCTATTTTTTTTAATGATATGACCAAAGTCAGCACAGTTATTTACAAGTCCTGTTGCCTACAATGGACTGTCCCCTGCCTCTCGACCCTATTGGAAATAAACAGGATATTAAATGGATGGATGGATGGATGGATGGATGGATGGATGGATGGATGGATGGA
>JABUIW010000032.1:590173-682995 GCA_013363375.1 Menidia beryllina | reverse complement strand
ATGGATGGATGGATGGATGGATGGATGGATGGATGGATGGATGGATGCATGGATGGATGGATGGATGCATGGATGGATGGATGTTGTTGCTCCTCAGAAAATAATTTATTTTCCGTCACCTTTATGGGGAAAGCGTGTGGGGGCCCCTCTTTCTGATTACCACAACAGACTTTACAGTGTCAGTATTATGTAAGCAGATGATCAATTGTTACACTGCAAATGGGAAAAAACAGATATTCACACATTCTGCAACACCTTCCGAGCATACACACTCACCCACTTACAGTGCACACACACACACAAACACACTATTTGAAAAATATTGCACGGTCTCTAAAGATAACATTGAGAAGCTAATGAAGCTTTGAATTCTTGGTGGCTCCTATGTGTCTTTAGCCACCCACAAATGCTTATATAACCAACAAATATGAGATATTTTGACATAATGATCAAATATGTATTCTCGTGATAATATGATTGCTTTATTTTACTATGGGTTTAAACTTGCTGGCTTCCTTTTGCTTTTTTCAGCAGTTACTAGAGGGCAGAATAAGTGGAGGACCTCTCCCCTGGGCCAGACATATAAGTACTAATAATTATTGTTTTATGCTCACAGAAATATAAACATGACTGAACATTTGGTTAATGATAGATCACTGACCTTTACTAATGGTTCTTATACAATAAAAACACACTGACACACTGTTTTGAAACTTTTAAAACCTCAATGTTTGCATTTAGAGACTTTTCTGAAAATTCTGAACGAAAAAAGTCTAAACCTTTTCTAAAAATACAATATTATGGATCAGATTAAAGAGTTACATGATTAATAGAAACAATTATTACTTGAGATTACTACACTATGTGTTGATTTGTGTGAACGTGTGTGTGTGTGTGTGCGTGCGTGTGTTTGTGTGTCTGTCTGTGGTGAGAAACGTCACTTCCTGTTTGACCACAACTTTCAGTTTGGTTGTTTAGTTTGAATTGAACATTAGTCATTTATTTGCTCATTTATTTCATTGAATTTTTCAAATTAAAAGACACTGAGTGAAATCCAATAAGCTACAAACAGACATGATACACTTCAAACTGAGCTTGATTGAAGGATTAGTTTCCAATTCTGATATTCAATTTAAAAGATTTATATTGGATATGCTGTCCTGTTGCCACCCAGTATCATGACATCTTGATATACAAAAATGAAAAGGAGCAGCTTCGGCAGCCCTTAAAATCACTTGCTATGTTGAATCTGACATAATTGGTTATTCATCTTTCCTGCCTTTAAATATTCCATGTTTTTGCTTCTCCAGTCCTGAATCTAATCCTGATGTGTCCCTTTTGTACATCTGTGTCACATGGAGGGACCGCCTGCACGGATGCTTATTAATGGTTCTTCCTAAGCTAATGAAACCATTTAATCTGGAAGAGCTATTAAATGCAACTTGAAACATGGTTGTTAATGAAGATTGTTCTCTCACTAATCTTTGCAACTGTCATTTTTTCACAGTGTAATACTTAGAGGCTGCTATCAATCACCCATAATCATGCAATCATGCAAAGCTCCAGCAGTTTCTGGTTGAAATGCACCTAAAAGACATTTACATGGATGACTGAGATTGGTCTTGTTTCCAGTGAAAAAATATCACAAGCTTCTGTGTTGATATTTTTTCAAAGTAAGGCTAAATTAAAAAAAAAAACCCTCAATGGCACCTTTCCTTAACACTAGTGTTCTAGTGTTAACACTGTGGATGCTCTCTTTTATTGCAGCCCCTTCAAAATGCAGGTCCCCACTAGGCAGTATCCTTTCAGTGGGTCAGACCCACACACTCAGTCTGGGTGAGTTATGTGGCAGCATATAAGTGGATGAATCAAAACTGTGATTTGACCTGATTCTCACACTGAGATTCTGGAATATGGAAAACTACTTAGTTTTCTTTTTTGAAAGAATTTAATAATTGTAAAGAAAATACTTCTCTCAGGTCTGCAGCGATGTTGATACGGAGAGTATAAAAAGCTTTTTTTATCAGTTCTTCTACAGAGGAGTGCTGTTGCACCTTTCTAACCCTCTTAGTTTAAGAACCAGCACCCCTGGTCTGCTCTCATCCAGGCAGTCCAGGACTGGGTTGTGGTAACCCAGCTGCTCTTTCCTTTGAACTGGCTCTTCCTCCATGCTGCCCGAGATTTGGGTTGAAATGGGCTCCTCCTCTACTTCTTGACCCTCCTCATAAGTGAAGCTGCAGCATGAAGCTGCTTTTGTGATCACTCTGTCAAGTGGTTTCAGAGAGCGCATCCACCTGGGCAGGAAGTCCCAGGTCTGGAGCTTGGCTGGCAGATGATCGGGGCTGTGGGCCTGCAGCATATTGATCATGGCAATGAAGAGGGTAACTCCGAGAAAGGGACCCCCAACACCAGCCATGACCCGCCAGCCAGCCAACGAGAGGCCGAGCACCAGTGATGGTAGCAGTAAGAAGCAGACGAGGAGATACAAGACTGCAAACCAGCGATACTTGGCGGTGCGCTCTCCAAGGACACGAGCCATCCTTATTGGTAGACGCATAAACGGAAGAGGATACCATAGTAGAATGCCAAAGATATTAAAGAAGAGATGACACAAGGCAATCTGTGTGCAAAAAGAAGATGTAGATAAACAAACTCTAATTGTTAAAACACGTAAACTGTTTTGTAAAGAAATAGTTTTAGTGCAAGTATGTAAAATTGGAAGTACTGTACAGTATTGAAGCACTGTGTTTATATGTGGTATTTCCTTTATAGTTCTTCCAAAATTCCTTGTATTTCAAAAAAGGCAGCTGTTTCTAATAAAACACCAGCCCACCTGTATGGCAGCTGCCAGTTTGTGTCCAGGGCTGGCCAGTGCTGCCAGCAGCGCTGTGGCGGTGGTGCCAATGTTGGAGCCAAGTGTGAGAGGATATGCCCGCTCCAGACTGATAACACCGACGCCTGGCAGAAGGAACAGAAGCACACAGTGTCGAAGGAAGCGTGGTAAGTGGGATGAAGTGTTTCCCTGTGACACGGTCATGTGAAGATTTGAGGAGAAGGCAGAGCAAAAATCCCAAACAGATATCTATTTGTGGTTTAAGAGCTCTGCTCCACGTAGTTTGTAAGCCTTTCTATTGCGAACTTTGCTAATTGGTCTGTTTTGAAAAGAAAAATGATTCCATCCTCACATTTATCACTGTGTTACAGACTGATGACTCACTCATCACAAATTTTTGCATGCTTCATTTAGCCAGCAGTATGCTACAGCACCAATTATATAACATATTTTGACAAATTCAGTTAATATACAGTACATGCGATAATGCCCTTATATAGCCCAGTCCGGAGTCTTTCTGTCTATTCAGCATTCGAGGCATTTCTCTGTTTGAACACTAGGTCTGTGAACATTTATTGAATAACAAATAATATAGGGCACATCTTTTATCTGCCTTTAGAAATTTATTTCCATTGCAGTAAAAGTCTTTTCAAATATTGTGCTGTTTGAATTTATGTCCAGGTGAATCAGTGACCTTGGAAACAACACGGCAGTTTATGAGCCGTTAGATTACAGTGATAATTCTTGTGAGTCCGATTGACATTACTGTTCTGTGTTGTTTTCACCTGTCCTCCGCCTCCCTTCTCCCCACGCTTTGTTTAAATGACTCTACCACAAAGTTATTACAAACTTTAAACGCCTCATTCAGACACTGATACGTATTTGAGCTTCAATTAAAGCTTGAGGATGAAGATGCAGAGTCCATGAAATATCCTTGACTGATCTGAATTCTGCATCCGCTCAACAGGAAAAGCTGGCTCCAGTTTGGGCCATGTTCAGTGATGTGTTAAAATGGATTTTCATATGACAGGTCTGCTCTGAATGAAGCAAAACTCCAACAGTATGGTGAACTTGACGGGATATAAAAAATAAACATGAGTAGAAGAAGGTGACAAGTCACTTTTTATATAGCTTATTTTGCTCGTGAGAAAATATCATTCCACCGTTTTGCATAATCGTCTGCACAAAAGCAGTGAGGATGGGGGTATGAAAAACAATGTTTAGAACCAGTCTAATTTCACCACCTGAGGTCAATATTACTGAGTGATGTCGACGACTGTAAATATTTTATAGGCCGTGGCTCCTCCACAATGGTCCACCACACAGACTGAGCAAGGTTATAAAATGGTGACTAAAGACAGCCTGCAATAATATTCTGACACTCAGATATTAAGTATTTATGCTGCTGCTGCTCTTAATTAACCAATAAAAGTGTGACGCGGTTGCCTGTGTGACTCGGTGGCCACTTTATAAAAACCAGAAGCTATTCTGTTTCAGGTTATGGGAGCAGATGTTCTGTCTGCTTGGTGTGCCCTCCAGCTGATGACCAAGAAAAGAAAGAGAGCACTACGGGACGTCAACATGAAAAGATAAGCCCATGTGAAGTTCAAATGGGGAACTTCATCACCTTCAACTGGGTTCTCATGTTCGTAGGTTCTACACATGTGAGGTAATCATTTGAATGGGGGTTACCAGAGTTGGGAAATTTGGTAAACATGCAGGACTGTGGGCTCAGAGGGTTAAGCAGCACACCTCTAAAGATTCAGACATGACCTAAAGTCAGCAGGTCAAACCTATACAACAGGTCAAAAGCACATCCGTATTCTTTTTTGTCTCTGACATATGTCAGAGGAGCCGTATCTCATTTTTATCTTTTCTGAACGGAATGTATCTTAATAGCTGACTCGTCATAGTTTTTTATGGCATTTCAATGCATGTCCCATTCTGACATCCATAAACAGGGGCATGGAAAGACTAAATCACCTGCCGTGCCTCACAATGAGCATATAGTGAGCATAATGCCAGGTCCTGGTGTAGTTATTATGCTATCCACTGTCACATTCTGCCTTTGAATTTGGATATGTTTAGATTTAAGCAGGGGAAAAGAAGACAAATTTCTAGCTTTCTTTCAGACTCTTTGCTCCAGCACCAAGTCAAGGATGAGATGAGTAGTGTGCTCCAGAAGGCTTCCTCAAGGTAGACAAAGAAATGTATCTTACATTTCTGAGGCAGAAACAGCCTAAAATGAGCTGTTTCGGTTCAACACTCAATTTGATCAAAATGGTGAAAGTGTAGATCTGATAATGAGCAGAAGATTTTCCTTGTGAATAAGGCAAGGAATGTTTATTTTTGATAGGTTGAAGTGAAATGAGTCTGGAACAAACGCATATACTCACCAACCAAGGGAGTCATGGTTGAAGTAAAGACAGAACTACTCTGGACCACAAATGTTACCCCAGCTCCCACAAACATGGCAATGTATCCTGCCAGCCACCCAAATGGAAATGGAAAGTCTGTACGGATGCAGAGGTGAGGAAAGGAAATATTAAAAAGTTCATGTACCTGACATTTCAGATAATTTTTCCTTCATTCTCGTAAGTTTTGTTCCTCATCTTTGTTGAAAAAAAAAACACGATCCTGTCGGTCCACCCACCTGTGTTGATGACTTTATGGATGACCTTTGCCACTTTGCCCAGAAGAAGAGAGTTGAGGAGTTTGACCAGAAGCAACAGACATGTGCAGAGGACAACCAGGGAGGCAGCGAGGAGAATGAGGCCCACTGCAAGATCTGAGAGCTCTGCAGATGCAAACAGATGTCTACCTACAAAGAGAAAGAACTCACAAATATGAGGATCTTATTGAATATTATTCAGTGTTTAAATGCTTGAGAGTAACACCCGTGGCATTTGTAGTACAGATATCACAGATTTTGTACTCACATCTGACGTGGGAAGACAGAGACAAGTTATTACTGTGGCCACAGTGGTCACTGCTCCCATTACCAGGAGACTAAAGAAAGAAGGAAAAGTTTGGTTTAGCTAGATATAAAGCCTCCTAGCTTGTATATCATAAAAAGAGGCAGAAGTGGAGTCACCCCGAACAAGTCAATCTGGCACCACGTTTTCACCAAGCTCCTGTTCCTCATGCCCTCATTTCCCATGGCGATCCCTGTGATCACACATTTGTCCAGCTGAGGATAGAAAGACACATTTTCTGAAAACAAACTGAGATTAAGATTGTTTCAGTGTGTTGACATTTACAGTCCAGATTAATCTTTCCTTCACATAAGATATCAGTTTTGTCTGATATCCTTGACCGACAATTGATTATATTTCACCCAAAGAAGATAAAATATATATATATATCTTCATTTTATGAGTTCATATTTGTCGCAGGCACTACGCTGTTGAATGATATTTACTCTACATGTCAGACTTCATCAGCATCATTTGTTTTCTTATTAAGTTAACATCAATAACTGGCTAAGAGCGCAAAGCTGATGTGAGGCTTTGCCACTTGTGGTTGGTTCATAAACATACAATTAGATCTGTGGCACAAAAACTTAGATCTGTAAAATCTGACTATTGATTTTGCATTATGTTGAATTTTGTTATCAGCAGTTTCTAAAATCCACTGCGCAAGAAAAGAGCCTTCTATCGAGCAACTATTAACTGAGATGAAAGAAAAAGAAGCCAGTGTTGAACCTTAAGTTTACTGACATCTGTCCGGTGGGCCCAGCGTCCTGGCCTGTTTTAAAGTTAAAAAATGATGTACAAAGGTATGGATCCGATTTCAGCCACCTTAGAATAGCACCCAGGTTTGGCATAATGACTTGAAGGACTCAGCCGTAGCAAAGAGATAGCACTGCCTTTCTGTAGCACTACTGTGGCTCTAATGTAAGCATGTTTATTTCATTGGTGACTCACACCATGTAGTGACAATGCAATGCCAGGAATACTTTTTTGTCTCCAGTAGAAAGGCTTTCAAATTGGAGTTGATGGCTAGATATTGAGCCTATGGTATCATATAGTATAAGTTAATCATAGTTGTATGCTTTAAATGTTACTTTTACTATATTTTACATTGAATATCACAACAGAAACCTTGTTCACAGATGGTTATAAGTCTACAGCTGCAGCAACTTATGAATATAATGCAGTATCTGTTTTTCTTCTTCTCCTGTATTTTTCCTGCTTATTTAATTTCCTCGGGGTAAAAGCTCTAGTTCCCATTCAGTACTACCCTTTCCTCCATTTATTCACAGCCATGGTGTTTTTGTACATTTCTGGTTCAAAAACACAGGTATATGAATATGTAGGAGCTGATGAATGGGATGAAAAGTATCTGGCCCATTACAATTCACTATCCTATGCAGTGTAGAATTTGCTAGAATTTAAAGCAGAATGTTACAAAAGAATACCAAGCGGCAGATTACCTGTATAATGAGATTTGTGACTGGCTCCGTGATGACTTTTAATAGCTCAGGAGCTTCTTCCCCTGGCCGGAGCCGGAAGCTGGTTACCAGCAGCTGAGAAAGGTGGGTCATTAACCCGCTCACTACCTCCAGGGGTAATAGAACCACAACCGACAGCCAGTTGAAACAGTCATGGACTGTGGCTCCAGCAAAGGCTCTGTGGTGAGTCATGATAATTAATTGTGTTCAGCCAAGGTCAGCATGATCATCTACTCAAAGTAATTGCAGCATAATCTGATTTTCATGGCTCAATTTTCTGGAAATGAATGATGTAATGAACATTTGGTTTTTTACTTCTTATGTGCACATTACAAAGGATTAATACATCATAATTATTTTACCACACAGATAAAATAACATGCCATCTGTTCAGTGCAGCAGCATCTTTTCATGATAGAGATTAACTGGTCCAAAATCCTTGGCAGGGATTCAATTGCGGTCAATTTTTAGAAAGTATAGTAAAAATGTTAATTCAACAACGATTTTAAAAAAGCACCTGCCAAAGATGTATTTCATCCTGCTTTGGTTTTCTTGCCTGAACTCATACCAATTTCATCCTTCGGCTGTTTGCTCTGCGGTTTCCTCAATCTCCTGCCTCCACACATTTTACTCACCGTTTGAACTCATTTCTCTCCGCAGCCTGCATCATGGCCACGATGGTGTTTGTGACAGAAGTCCCAATATTAGAGCCCATGATGACTGGTACAGCTGACTTCACCTCCAACACTGTGAGATGGAACCCAACAAGGCTGCCTTTCTCCATCATTTCATAGATACAAAGTTATTCTGTGAATTGTCTAAATGGCAATACAGCGCTTATATTGTCCCTATATATGTCCTTGAATACAACACAAGATTTATTGAAAACGAGAGATGACTTTAATTTCTAACTGAGTGGAGGCAGGCAAACAGGCGTGAGCTTTAAATGGCCATGGCACAGACACAAGAAAGATGCTGACAAATAATTCTCCTACGTTGTTTGATAAGAAACAGCAATCTCCATATTTTCTCTCTTATTATAAAAAAAGAGACTTTGAAAGGAAAGAGACACGTTCTGTGTGCTGATGTTTGTCATTTTGGGCTGACATTGCAATGAGTGGGAGTGCCTGAACCAATATAAATTTTGCCGTGAGGGGGAGATAAAACTAGACTTACTAAGACAGTGGGAGATCACAATTTTTGATATGATTTGACTTAATTGCCAGCCCGACAACAAGATAACATTAATTCTAAGGAGGCCTTCACAAATTACACGGATGTTTAAGCCAGGCCACAAAGCCTTTGATAAGCTACTTTTTTCTATAGCTTATTTTGAGCCGAAATTTAGAATGTATCTAAAAAGCCTGTCTGATGCATTACCGCTTCATTTCTATACCTGTAAAAACATTAGAGATTGGGGTGTTGCAAAATTCCAGGGTTGACAACAACCATGACGTTAAAAGAATGAGATATTGTCTGGCCTCGGTCATGCACCTCCCATCTAACGTGTTATTCAATAGGCAAAAGTAAAATATGTCAGAGCCTCGTGTTAAAAGAACAGCTCCTCTGATAATATCTTTCATGATAATTCTTTTGGCAATGATAATCATATCAAGAAAATCTGATATTGTGGCCACGATGATTTCGACATCTTTTATTACAGCTGACAATAGCTGGAACAATATGGAGCTGTTTGTTATTTGATCGTTTGCAGCGATTATAATAATCAAAGATGTCCTCCCTGCTGTGCAAAAATTAATAATAGGGACTTTGTTTTTTTAAACTATTGATTCATCATTAAATGATACTCATCAAACAAGAGAACTGGAGCTGGAGGCCTGCTTCAACAATTTGTTTCAGAGCATTGTGTCACCTTGATTTTATGTGAGGAAGATAAGAACTCATCCCTTTATTTCTTTATCCTTTCAAGCATTGATATACTAGTTATAAAAATTGTACTACCAAAAGAAAGTATCTTGGCTCTGAAAACCATAGAATGTTGAGACACACATTTATTAAACCCTAATGCCTCTTGTCATGGACATGGCACATACTGAGTCATGCAAAACCTGAGAAAAAACTAAGACAGTTTTTGCATGCATTGATTCAAGCTTTTAACTGTTTTGTTTTTTACATGTTGAAATTTTAGGCCAATAACTAATGTAACAAGCTGTAGGGATTAAAGGGGGGTTAAAAGTTCATTTTGATAGAAGGATTGATGCCATGTTGTTCTTTTTAGGGATTTGCTATAATTAGGAAATATGGTGCTTCATTTATGCTGTTGAAATGTTGGTTCTATATCAGCCACCTTATGGATAACTTCAATGCTGTTATGGCTGCCTGTTAACACATACATGGATGTAAATCTTCCTCTGCTAAGAAACACATTCAGCTCCTAGAGTTTATTGATTTACAATAGAATATTCTAAGTCAAAATATAATTATATTTTACACAGAATACATTCAAATAATTGAGCCACAAGATAATTTGTTGGTACTGTCAAGGTCGCACCACTGGAGATTTGTTTTCCCTGTTTGTGGTGCTATCTTAATGTATTCATGTTTGAATATCCATGGATGTAAAGTAAGAGTCTGGTGAGACACACAGGCGTGCAACACAGAAAATACACAAAGGAAAAGTAAATCAAGCTGGTCTGGATATCTGCATTTCCATTCTTATGTCATACTTAACAAAGGTCATATCCTGCTTTACACACACTTCCATGTGCCTACTCACATCCAGAGGCCACCAGACTGACTATGATGGAGGTTGAGGTTGATGAGCTCTGAACTAGCACAGTGGATAATATCCCCACCACCAGTCCTGCCACAGGGTTGGACAGCACCTCATTGTCTTGGAAAATGTCCCCAGCAACTTTACCTGGTTAATTATGCCACCCACGTAAAAAAGAAACACACAATAACAGACAGAGTGTTGACAAGAGAGCCAGAAGCAATGTTAAACAAGACTCAAACTTGTTGTTTCCCTAAATTCAAAAGGTCAGCAGATGAGGCTTTGCAGTTTATTATACAGCAAGACCCAGTGTGAACTGCTCCTCAGTGACTCCATTTTTTGTCAAACATCAACTGGCTCAATCACAATCAAACTGCTGACAGGGCAGCAGAGGTTAGACTTACCCCCTGCTAACTGGAAGGCAGAGCTCAGAGTGTCCAAGGAGCAAACGAAGAGGAAGAGGAGGATGAAGAGAAGAGGGATCTTGGATATGTTAACAAGGCTCTGCTTGATGCTGTGTGGACTCCCTGCTGTGGTCTGAGGAGGGATATCTGCTCACAACAATGACCAGAAAGAGGATATGTGGACTTAGACGGCAAACTGACAGATGACAAAACAAACTCATCTTTCTTTTTTTTTATTCGTTTCAGGATGACATCTGAGTTAAACCTCAGATGGCTCTCACATGTGAGAACAAACCCATCTGACATACATTATCCATATCCTACCAAACTTCAGTCAGACCGCCTGATCCCACTGAGTTTGGGAGTTTTTCAGTAGGTTTGTTTTTTAACAGGCATGGTGCTGTGCCTCTGCTGCTGCAGCTAGCCTTTTCAAAGAGATCAAACCCTCTCCCGTATGAAGACATGAGAGCGTGATTCTCCTCTTGATGCCTGTCTTGTACCTTTCTCTCCGGGGATTCTGTCTGCTTCTTTTGGTGAAGGTGTGTCTGCGTGTTGATTGGTATGTACGCCGTGGCCTTCAAAGCCGCTGGTAAGGTCAAGGGTGGAGCCGATGCCAGACTCCCTGTCGTCCTCCAGCTGGAGTTTGGGTTGCGAAGAGAGCCGATCAGCGTGCATTCTCCTGATGATAAAAAAAGAAGAGCAAAAGAAACAGCTACAATAGAACAAAAAGAAACGAAACGTGACAGGACTTGAAGTTCACCAGATAAACCGAGCTCTGTGCCCATTCTGCTGGACATTATCCTTTGAGGGTGAGAGGACATATGGTGTTTTGAGGACTACTTGGAGACATGCATTTAGTTAGAGTCACAGGGTGACACTGTAGGGGGAGCAGAGAAGAGTAAATATCTTTATGCGCCACCTGCAGCTGTAAAAAAGAAGCTGGTGAGACCAAGATGTCTGTATGTGGGCACACGGCTTACAAAGACATCGAGAGCGACAAGCAATTAAGAGAACAAAGGCAACCTAAGGAGTTTTTAAGTTGCAGCTATCTTTGATTTAAGGAAAACTTATCTCCGTATCTGTATTCTATATATGTCACTTGTCTGACCAACAAACGAACCAGTTGTTGCAATCAGCAAGAAAACACCAGTCTTGGTGTCCCTTGTCTTGTCCTCCATCTTTCTTACAGCTGCACACCAGAATTAAAAGTGACGCTTTGCTCTCCGAGAGCTGCCATTCCTTTCAAAGGTTTTGAGATTTTTCATTTAAAGAACCTGTTTTTTCCCCTTTTTTTCATGTCAGCTCCTTCGCCATGTTTTTTTAGACCTCAATGGAAGAGGAAATACTAATGTGTCCCTTAAAAGCAAAGTGGATGGAAGCAATTACAGCAGTCGAAATTACAGTAATTACAGTCACTGCATCATTAGCATTGTGTGTGGCATCTTCCCGCAGGTTCAGATCTGCAGAGACCCTGTCAGCTTATGTACATCAGTCTCTATGGGGGAGTGTATGAGAAAACTTCCATAAATCACAGCTGAATAAAGGCTAGACATATTTGTGTGAGCTTTGTGTTGGTCTAGAAGCACAGACTGTTACACCCTCACCCTCATCTGTTCAGGGTTCTGACACTTTCTCTGTTGTTTTCTTTTTTTTCTTCTATTCACATATTTGACTTTAAGTCTCCCAACACCTCAACAATTACATTCCTGAATTTAAACAGTACAGCGTCTTACCTTATCTCCTGCAGCCCTGTAGTGTCATCTGTTAAGTAAAGATCATCTTTAAATAAGCTATCATGTCTGGAGGTGTGAAGAGGATGATGCAGCCCTTTGGTGATTAACCTGCTCCATCATCAGGGATAGCTCTGTTAATCAGTAACACAAATCATTACGTCTGTGCACCAGAGGGGAAATCTTGCTGTGTATTAAGTAATGAATGATGTTGAGTTGGTTGTTTTTCACCTCATATTTCGTACCAGACAAACAATGACCTGTGCAATGTGATTAACCATCCTAGTTGATGCCAGTTTCAGAAGCATGAGCAGGGGAAATCTGACACCTAGTGGTAAATGTCAATGACTGTTGCAGATTATTTGGCCAGTTTTTTCTTTAATCCACTCACATCCACACACAGCATTTTTCATTAAGATTTAACATATGGCTATAAGAGTAAAAATGGGTGTTCAATCATCATTTCCTCCAGAAGATGAGTCAGTTGAAGCACTTCAGACACGTACAGTGTACTCTGCTTGGCTTTGGCTTGGAAAAAGATTGACTGGAGTGGAGCTGTCTGGGATATTTCCTGAGAGCCTCTTAAAATACACATGTACACATTTACCAGCTGAATCTGCTCCCTAGTTCCTCGTCACAAGAGAGAGCAGTGTTGGCTCATGTAACAGGCTAATTGTCAATCATTAGTCCAGGCATATATTCGTCATATCAGCAGTACTCTCCTCCAGATCGGCTAAACCTGCTGACCTTACAGGAGCAGAATTTAATAAACTTCCCCCACCCTTTTGTAGTGAGTGTGGTGTTTTCATGCAGGTAGTTGGATGGAAGCTGAGGCGGATGTCTTCAGTGCTGACTGGAGAGAAGACATCCTTTCGATTTGATGCATCCTAAGGTGATAATAAAATAGAGCACAGACATAGATGCACATATGGACCCACATATGGCAACAGCTAATCTGTGTTGCTGCTCCAGAGTTCTTTGGTTTAAAAAAAAAGCCCTCCATGTAGCAGTTAATCCCTCCACATGTTAGTGAGGTTTCGGCTGCTTGCTTATCCTCCACCGTCAGCCTGAGGATGAGCAAAGCAGAGATGATAGGGTCGTCGCCCTCCGTCTCAGCACACCTGTCATTGACTGAGCTGCAGATCCATACTATCCGTCCTGTGTCTCTCTGTGATCCTGCTATGAGAAATACCATATGATGGTTTCACTGAGGGTTTCTTCTGTTTTTGCAAACGAAAGTGATCAGAATAATTCTCAAGTACATTCTATGGAGAGGTTTAGGGCAAATCTGAAGGACTTCAGAAAATAAGCATAAAACAACTCCTTAAATCATTAAATATGTGTTGAAGTCATCAGCACCATTTTTCTCTATAGATTAAATTAATTTTGAAAGGTCTGGGGACATTCGATCAGATATTTATGGTATCTATGTGTATCTATCCATGCCAGGCAGTGCATAAAGGATTTAAATGAAAGTCATGATCCTAAAATGATTATTTTCACAGTTCAGAAATATTGTCTGCAGATATCTGTGATGTTAAACACTCACAGCACGCACTCCGTGTGCACGCTGGCCTCCTGCACATGAAAGCCTTCAGTGGCTGCTTTGTCGAGATATTCCTGTGAGGCTAAAAAACTGATCACCAAACAAGTCCTCCTAATGTGCTTTAATCCTCCCTTAATCCGTTTTTTTGGTAATGTGAATGATAGCAGAATAGATTTATTCAACAGCATTACTTTATTGTAACAGCACATTCACATATGCATTACTCACAAGACAATGACGAAGCTACATCACAGGTGTTTGTTGGCTTGCATTTTTCATAGTCTTGCTTCCTATCATCCTAAATATTCTTCATAATATCATGTGGATAAATGTACATTTTGGTGATGATGCTGTGACTTAATATTAACTTAATGCCTTGTTGTCACTTCAGTTCTTCGGTGGAGGAGGAAGGTGTGTCTGAGCCATCAGCACCTTCCTGCAAAAGAGAGGAGAACATCGAGGACTTGACTTAGTTTACGCTTAAGGGCCTAAAGATAATTCTAGTGCTGCTTCAGAGGACATGGCAAGAACAAGAGAGGTGTTGAATAGCCTCAATGAGGGACAATAAATTGAATAGTCTTGTTAAAACCTAGACATGAATAGAGTATAAAGCTCACCTTCACATTGTCAAGCTCAGGCCTGCCAGGCAGAGATTTTTGTGAGGAAAAGGCCTGTCAGATGAGACGGTACAGTCAGATGAGGTCTGATTTCATGAGAAACTGTCGGAACACTGCTCACCTTCTTCGACTGCTGCATCTCCTCTGTGGATTTGGACCTGTTCTTCATGTGCTTCTGAGGGGAGGTGGTGGTTGGACACTGAGAAGACCATGATCTGCATTAGAATGGCCTCGAATGATTCAAATGTGATGAGCGTCAGCCTTTCACATACCTCATTCGTCTTTTGCTCCATAACTGATGTAAAACGCTCCCTTCAGTGCTGTTGATGCCTCAGGATCAATCCCTTTGCTCCGGATGTGCAGCTGTGAAGTAGAAAAGGGCATTTTCAAGTCAGATGACTGCATGCAATAAAATAGTCGCCTTTTTTCATATGCCGCCCACCTGGAAATGAATAAAACCCATCCTTTATCAAAGATTACCGTCATGCTAGGCGGGATAATCACCACTAATGCGCCCTATGGGATCCTCCCACTAGATGGCGTTTCTGGTCCAGGGATCTGATGCTGCTGTCAGTGAGTTGTGTTTTTGACTGGATGACTTTCCTCTGAGGATTTACACTCTGGGGAAACTGTATTGACTTTTGTATTGGGTCATAAACATTCTGAGCACACCCCTTACCTTCCCGATGATTTTCTATCAATGCTCTTTAGAGCAGTTCATTGTTGCATTTGAGAAATAATCAGAGTTCAACTCCACTGTGTATGAAGCCAATTTAGGAACTATTGGTTTTATATAGCTTATTGGTCAGAGAAGAAAGGGTTCATCTGATTCAGGTCAACGTGTGTCGGCATCAATCTAAATAAGCTTTATTATGCTTTTATTGGTCATAGAATTTCTTCATTATGTTGTGGAGTTTAGAGCATGGAAAATACCTGTAACTAAAATAAGAAAAATAAATGTATAATAAATCCCAAAGGCTCTGTTGAAGATTGGATTGAATCAAATCTGATCTGAGACTGAATGATATTGTAAGCAAAAAGTCCCCTTGATTCTCTCAACAGTGATTTAGGAATGTTGAAAAAGGCGTAAACACACATAAGGGTCTTCAAAGAGAAACGCATTCATGCAGATTGATGCCTTATGAACTAAAGATTTGGGGTGTATAAAAGCTTTAGGGAGTACAAGGGTTCCATCTCAGCAAGAGGCACAGCTGGCATCAGGAGCCCTGGTGGCCTGGGACAAAACACCTCTGGGTCTGAGGGAATTTCTAACCCTTTATATTTTGCACTCCAGTAGTCTCTGTCCTCTTCATCGATTTATGCATCTGTCAGACATAAACATGAATTTTTAATAGACAGCATGGATGCATAAAGGAGGATGTGGTTTAGGATGTTTCTTAATACAGAATTGTTGATACATTTCTAAAGCTCCTATTTGCTGATGTGTACATTTATAGAGACATTAAAGAGCATAACATGCTTTTTTTTCTGTGGTGGGAAAAGGATGAAGTACCTGGGGAGAAAAAAGCAAACTCCACACATAAATGCCCCAGCTGGCACTTTAACTCTGTTGTCTTTGTCAAATTCTGTATGCAGTTTACATCCAGAAAATATAAATGTTATCAAGCACATGAAAGAATAAAGGCTTTGTCAATGTTGTGTATTTGCTTTACAGTTTTATGCCATTTTGATTACTCAAATTGACATTATTCTTACCATTTATCTATATCACCATTAAGACAAATCCATTTCATTCTGGTCTTGCAAAAACAGGATTCAAACTAATCAAATTACTCTGCGAAACCACAGTTTGGCGGAGCTGAAATTGCCTACCACCTTGCCTCTCTTCGGGGAGCATTAAGCCCAGGGCTCATAAAGAATGAATGGTAGCTGATCGACAGGAGCTCCCTCACCCGCGGGGAAGACTGACGTCAGCGGTCAAAGCAGCACCACATCTGATGCTGCGGGGGACCCCCACTACAGTACTGCTTAAACTGGAACACATGTGATGTTCTACTGGGCCAGCATGCGAGCCAAAATCTGCCAACACAACTGACCCAGTGGAGTGTTCCAATCCCCTTTCATTTGAGGTTCAGCTGGCACACCCTGAGGTAACCTACGAGCGGCAGAACTCTTAAATGTCCATTACAGTCTATTGAGAGAAAGAGGAGGGTAATCTCCGCTTTGATGACAGGACAGGCATTCACTGAGTCCTGAGTGCTCTCTCAAACCCGCTCACTGAGGGAAATGACCTAAATGAGAATGATGTGCTGGCCTGCACCACTTTCCCTTTGTCTTTGTCTCAAAGAGGAATCCATCCATTGTGTGTGAAGCTCAGGGGCAGAGGTTGGACTGGGTCCGGGGAAGTTCATCTTCTTTGTTGGGAACATAGAAAAGCACCGTGCCCATGAGAAACACTCCCTCACTCTCCCTGTATCCATGAAAAGATGTATATAAAAATATAACTATTTGGTCAGCGAAGAAATTCTTTTTTTTTTTTTAAAGAAACTTTTGACTCTTTGCAGCACAAAAAAACCCTCCTTATCCGCTTCCCAACGTCACATTGCCAGAGACTTAATGAGGAAAAGGTTGTGGTCTCCCCAATCCTCAATGAAATACTGAGGTTCACATCCATGTTACATAAGAACCTAATCTGTTCTGAAGATTTGAGTTTACATCTTTGAATGGCAGATTTGTCTATCTTTTCAGGAAGGGTCAACACTAATTAACTCCTTACCTCAGAGGCAGGCTATGACGAAAGCTCCTTTGGCTTAATATGCATGTGAGGGGATTTTTTATTGTCATGACTCCCTGTTTTCTATCGCATTTCGACTACTAAATGACTATCGAATGCAGACACAACAGATGGTCATTACTGCTCATTCACTCATTTAGAAAAAAAAGCATGCGCTAACAAAATAGATGAATAGATTTCTGGCTGTACAACTTTCCAGGTGATGACATCACCGCCTCAGTCTGACACCAGTGGTGAATATAGCGATGGTAGAGGCTCACTGGCTCATCCTTTCACTCTAGCATTTACAGTACATGCATGTACACTGAAGCTCCAAGGTCAGCAAATGAGCCTTCATTTTGGAGACTAAGATAAAGAGGACATGAGGGGGGCTTAGAGTATCAGGAGAATAATGGGCTGTAATTGGTACAGAAAAAAAAAAACTAACTGTGAGGTGAGACCCACCCATCCAGTTGGATGAATTTGGTCACTAGTTATCTGGCACAGCTGCTTCCTGTCCAATGCACAGCCATGTGTGTCTGAGTCTGTGTTAACATAAATCTACTATACCCCCCTACTATTACAGATTCACCCCGCTGTGCAGGATCTTGTGCTCATATGAATGCTCTGGCTCGACAGATCGGTGTAGTTTTGCTGCACCTACATTTGCCTGTACTGGTCTCTTCAGAGCAGTCATAAACAGAACTGAAAACAAACACTTTCATTTATTTAAAAAAAAAACAGTTTGATAACTGCAGTACAGGCTGCACAAATCCCAGAGGCTACGCTCAAAGTGAAAGCAGAGAATAACAGATCAGATATGGTCTGCATTCTGTGATATATACGTGCATAAGAACAGGTTTATCACAAGACATTTCACCAGGCATAGCAACATACTATGTGACAGACAGGATGAATGAGAGGAGGGACAGATGAATAAATCACAAGCAGATCTAACAGACTGAACAAACCCAACATTAACCCCCCCAAAAAAATCATATAAATGAGAAGCCTTCGGTTAACTCACCTCCTTTTATTCCCTCCTCCTTCTCTCAGTACAGCAACCGTGCAGACAAGTAGATGGCACTCCTCATCTCACTGCTGTGATGATGCCTGTGAGAGAACACCCCTCTTTTCCCCATTCATAGCTCCGCCAACGCACCGCTCACGCTTGGATAGAGAAACATAGACACACGTACACACACACACGTACACACACACACACACACACACACACACACACACACACACAATCGAACACCAGGTGTGTGCAAACGCACGCTGGCTGGCAGCAGGAGGCTATGGGTGTGACATACAGGTATTTTACATTGCACATTAATGTATTTCATGCTTAATTACCTCCAAGACAATGACATTCTCAATGATGCGAGTGTGAATGAGATAATTTCCAAACTGCATTGTGCCACGTTCTCTTGAATGCTGCTGACATCATCCATGAGGATGAGATCATCTATGACTCATCGAAATGATTTTGTAAATCATGTAACCAAAACACATATTCAAAAACCCCTTCCAGCAACAAGTATTGAAATATAAAAAATATTCATTGGTTCAAAATAGATCCTACGAATAACACTTCATCATTGTCACTGTGTAGCGATAACATCGTTACATTGAAGGACCTTGCAGGGAATTTCCAGAATAAACAAAAAGACAAACAGCTAACACATATTCACATGGATCAGTCTTGTTTTTCACCTGCATGATTCAATTAGCCCATCTATAGTGGCTGTGGGGTCCAATTTTACTACACTTGCAGCCATGGGAAGGGAACCTTAGAGCTTTTGTAGTTTAACATTTCACTCATTAGAAAGTCTTCTTTTTTAATCTGAAAAATGACAAACCTTACAAAGTTGTGAAAAAGCTAAAATTATACAAATAGCTTTCAAAGAAACATGCAACCTATTAGACTGTCAATATCTAGTCAACCCATCTCCATCTCTTACATCATTTGGAATTAATCTTTCCTCAGTCCTCTAGTTCATTGAGGTTTGCATTTGTTTAAATACAGCTTTTGTTAAGTCTTTCCTATGCGTTGTAGTGACTTTTGACCGAGCCATTGTAACATCTTAATTGAGCTCATGACTTAAGTGAGGGGAATTTAAATGAAAATCAGAGTTGTAGATATAACAGCAGCGGCTCCTTTTAATCTAGCTCGATCACAATGGTACCTTGGGTTAAAAGTATAACCCTAGAACAATTTTTGTCCAGACCTCTTGAAATGAGATCTGGAAATGAGTCAAGAACTTTGCATTTAACATTCAGTCAAACAAAAATTCTATTACCACCAGATAGTGTGAAGAAGTAAATGGACTTCTTATCCGATTAAAAATGTCATTTTCACAACAGTCTCCTTGCAGCATTCCTTTATTTGATGCATACTATTTGATAAACTCTTCTGTTCTTAAGCAAGAAGTGACTTTTACTGAAAATGCATTTAAATATGACTTACACTTTTATAAACTTAATATTTAACCAAGTGAGGCTTAGACTTTGAAATAGCTTTTAGGATTTTGCCCAGTTTGACCTGGGGACGGCCTCGCTGAAATGTGCACTCTTTGGAAGATTGACAAGAATCCTGAATGTTTTGTTACTTGGGAAAAGTCTTTATCACCACAGAAAAACAGGCTTAAATTAAGTATTGAATTTGTTTTGCAGATATATAGCAATAATTCCTCTGCTAACATCAGAGCTGATGGCTGTCTTTCTTTTTTCTCGTACCATCAAAACTGCTAAAGAAAACATTGCACGTTAAATGTTACATAAAGTTATTATTTTTAAAAAAGAAGTTACACAGAGGCAGTGTAAGAACAACTGAGTGCCAATGTACCTATGTGCACTAATACTACTTCAGTCTCTTTAAAATACTTTTCAGTAGAACAATGCCCCCGAGATACAGCTTAGGTGACATGAAAGCAAGACTTGACCAGCATTTCACAAAGTGCTAAGAACATGCATTTAAAAACGAGTAAGCACAAACAGAAAGAAGGAATTTCAAATGGATACTTATCTTCAAACAATACAAAGTATCTTCTTAAACCAACACACAATCATGCAAAACACTTTGTAAAATCTCCCTGGACTGCCTGCATTTCCTTTACTGATATATGTTTTAGTTTAAAATTCACTTAAAACATGACGAAGAGTTCAAAGTGTGAAAAATAGAGGCAAGGAAGTTCATACCAGACGACCGAACAAGTCCCACTGTGAAAGTCGGAGCAAAAACCTGATACACTTCAGAGTGCAAAAATCTATTTATAGCAAACATTTACCCATAAGGATTTGTAGTGTTTTCAAATTACACTATAAATGCTTGCCATGGACTTCCTTGTCTTAACATAATGACTTTGAAAGGCCTTTCAATCAGTAGCAGAAATGGAGGCACACTGCTGTTTCAGAGCTTATTCATTGGCAGGTATAAAAAGTGCTTTCAGACAGACACGCTTTTTGCTGATTGATATGATTCACATCTCACAACGTTAACAAACAACGGTATTGCATTTCTTGATCATCTCTTTTCTGGTCTCACAGGTGAATGCTCCATCAAACTGTTGTTTCCCTTACTTCTTTCGAAGTAGAGTTGAGACTTTCCTCAGTTGCTTTGGCTGATCCAGGAGTCAGTGGGTTGTCGTCCGATTTTACTTCGGAGTCAATAGTGGAAGAGCAACTTGTGCTGAGATCATCAGTGTCCTGATCTGAGGGACGCTGCAGGAAGGAGGGGATCTCCAGCTGCTCTTTGGTCAGAAGGCCTCGCTGGTCATCAACCCTACAGCACTGAGCTCTCGTCAACATCTCCAGAAATCCTGATGAAGATCAAACAAACATAACATTATTTTTAATGAGTTTACACACAAATAAGACAAAAGTTTTTTTACACAAACAATGTTAACTTAATTTTACAGTCAATTAGTCAAAGGCATCTTTTTGTTTTCTTAAAGATTTTTCTTTTGCAAAATGAGGTTTCTTCAATATTGCCAACAAGCCATAGCGGTTTAACACAGTTGTTCAAATGTATGCTCAAAGCATCAAAACAATCCCAGAGCTCCACAGCATGAACCAAAGTGCTTTTGAGGTGAGGGGAAAAATCTTCAAGAACCAAAAGGACCAGACTTATTCTTATTCTTAATCAAAATGGTCTGAGGAGAAAGAACATACAAATCTATACAATATTCAACTCAATTCAGCCATTCAGTCAATGTGAAAAATTTGCTTTGGCAAATGTAGATATTTTTCTTATTTAGTCATGTCCTAATTTAATATATCCTGGAAACGTATTCGAGATGATTTTGTGGAATCTGAGGATGGTGATTTCACTGAAATATCCAGACAACGTTCAATCAGATGGTGAACAAATTCGAAGTGCGACAAAGAATTGTAGCACATTGTCCACTTGGAACTTGTTTTGATACCGTTTAGTGGTGTCTACCTATGAATTTGACGGACAATGGTTTGAAATACTACCCAACTATGCTAGACAGTGCTGAGGTTCCCTACCATCCATGTCGCGGTTCTTACTGGGTCTGGGCTGCGTCTTGGTTCTGTCTGTCTCCACAGATGATTGAGCCTCCGAACCAGTCCTCATTGCTCCTGCCTGGGATCAAAACCAATTCCAGCAATAAATATACAGCATACAAACTCACTTGCCACGTACAGTATTACATTCAGATACTACTAAATAGCTCAACACCCACCATAGACTATAATCACCATCAAATCAGTTGGCCAAAAAACACTGAAATGTTTTTTCATGTATATTTTTTTACAATACTTATGATCAAAGACTCTTCTTTCCCCTCTCATTTTTCCCAGATTTGCTCAATAAACTTATTAGTGTTTTCTCACCTGTGAAGCAACACTGCCTTTGGATAAGTTGATCTGATCTTTACCTGTATGCACACAAAGATAAATCAGTTTCCAATAGTGCTCTTAGAATTACATCTGCAGGAAGCTGATGAACCTTCAGGACTTGCATAAGATAGATAGATAACCATTTACAAAAATAAAATATATCCTCTCAGAACACAACTACCTAATGGAAAATGACTGCTCCTAACAGCTCTGAGATGATCTGAGCCTGATACAAAGTGATGTTGAATTTGGTTTCTTAGCAGTGTGGAGATGAGATTAGTGTACTCAAAGTGGCACAGCATTAAACAATCCAAATGGATTCAGACATTTCAGAACACAGAAAAGAATAAAAGAGACTGAATGAGAAAAAATAAACACATAAAATACATCAGAGTCAAGAGAAACCAGGGCAGTTAAGTGGACTGTGAAAAGACTGTCCTGCTTGCTTCAAGGAATGAGAGCCATGAAACACAGAACACTTTCTAGGAGCCATAAAGAAACAATTAAATAAATCAAGAGGATCATTCAGCAGAAAATATAACATACAGCACAATCAGTGCTTCACCCACATTATCCTCAGGAGCAGGAAGTTATTTTATTAGCTCTAATTCAACCTTGATCTGAATAACCCATTGACTGCCCATATTTGGTTTTCATCCTCTGAGTGTGCTTGTCAGGAATCTGTGCAGCTCATCAGCTGAAATGTTGAAAAAACAACCACCTTACTTGCGTTACAGCAAATAAATGGCTTTTTAGAAAGATCCAGCATACAAACCTTTGGCTTTGTCGAGTCGTAGCTTCTTATTGGCCATTCTGTAAACAGAGGAGTTCATATTCACAGGCTCTTCACTTCCAACCTAAACAAACAGTGAAATAAGGAGGAGGATTACAGGCTTGCATGAGCTTTGTTTTTTAATAAGATTTAATTTATAGAATTTTTCCTTGTGGAACATTCATTTTCTATCATCACCTCACAGTTTTTTTAGTATGGAACACTGCAAGTCATCTTTAATAAAGTATTTTGGAGAGTTTAATCTTATGCAATTCATAAAAATAAATGAAGACACACGCAACAGACAAAATTCAGGTTGAGGATGACGTGTAGCAGCAAACAAGAACAAAAATGTAAATACCCATGCAGTTACAAAATGTCTAAAATTATATCCTTTGCTTCCTGGAAGTGATCATGACAAATGGCAGCTGGTAGATCCAGTCTGCCCACATGGAAAAAAAAATGTTTTTACAAAACGGAAAGTAAAAGTAACTCTGAGATCTAAAAAGAGGACTAGATCTTTAATGAGGAAATTGTTTGGCATAAACAGGAACCACAAAGAAACCGATCTGACATTGACAGAGATGCTGCTCTACATCTAAACTCTAAGGTTAGATTGAATGCAGTTGATTAATCAAACCAGCTGTTAATAATCTTAGATGGCAACCAGGTTGTGTATGGCCACAAAGGACTGAAAAATGGACCGAACAATTTAGAACCATCACTGCAAAATGAGTTGGACAACAAACATGCTCCCAAAAAAAAAAAAAGAAAAAAAAAGAAGTTTTAGAAGAAGTGTTAGAAGGCTGGCATGATAATTTTGGTATAGCTTTTCAATAGACACCATAACTTGATTGAATTTGTTTTCCTCATTGCTTAAAAGCAAGGTTTATGCCAAGATACTAATAAAAAAAACTTTTTTAAGTGGGTTATTGAGATGTACCTTTAATTACCCAGTATCTTTTGTATTTAGAAGCAGAAGGTACAGCAAGGGCAGCTAAACTAACTGAAAAACTATGTAAAAGTACATTTTGATGTATAGTTGTTTGTTGTCTTATAGGTGGTCTGTTATAAAATCTGATTTACGATACTTCACTTTGACTACAGCTTAATACAGATAAGACAACCCATGAGGCCCTGCATAAAAAAAACATCTCGCTGAAGTGCATCTTACAAAGGGACAGCAATCCCAAAAATTCATTTTCTCTGTGTGTAAACATCCAACAGAACTAAAAGTCAGATATCGCTGACAGATTTATATAGAAGACATAAGATATGCGGGTTTGCCAAAATGCAGACCTGAAATTAGAGTTGACAGCTGTCAACAACATCCTGCTGATGAAATGTAATCCTGCGTCTCTACAGGAATCCAATTCAAAACGTGAACATTTTAGAATTTTTCATTAAATCTGATTTCAATCCGATTAAAACTACCAGTCAGTCCAATGCAAAAGAAAATAATAAACAATCAATCATTGAGCAAACAGGTGACATATCCAGATTTCATGTGCAAGATGTACTCACCACAGTGACTAAGGCCTCTTGGGACTTGAGGTGATGCTTGTGCAGCACCACGGAGAGGGCGTCATGCAGTGTCTTACTGGACTTGGCCATTATTCCCACTGTTTTACCAGTAAAGGCAATCTCTAACCTATGATACAGATGCATCTCAATAACCTTTGTGCATGAAACTCAAATGCAGATGGACAGCATGGTAAAAGCAGCAGTGATGTCCTGGCAGGAACAGTTCAAATGGTCTGACGTGGCAACTTTGCTAAACAGTATAATTAATGTATAAGATCTACACATAGTTATCGCGAGCACTGCATTTCACGATAACATCAGAACTTGGCCCTAATCGTGAGATGTTGTATAGGAGGCTGTGTGTGGAAAAAACAGTGAGGATGAAGAAAACAGAAAAAATGCATTGAGTGACTCACGCAAATGTGACCCTGAGCTCAAGAGAGACCTGCTGATCTCTTAGCACAGAACAGTCCTGGTCCAGTGATAAAGGCTGCTGCGGGGAGAAGGATGGAGTTTTAGACTTTAAACCGATTGTCTATACGCAAGCATTATTCTCTCTGAATTAATTTGCAGAAATGACTGGACACAGAGTTACTGCAGCCACAGAGCACCACGAGCAGGGGGCACAGAATATGGTTATGAGTAGTGTGATTTGAAGCTGCAGCCAGAGGAGAAGTAGTCACCTTGTCTTTGCCATGTAGGTAAATGATGACATCTTTCAGTGGGAAGCCTCTCTTCTCACACAGGCTAGCCAGCATATCTTTGATTGGCTGGCCATTGCGTGTGGGGGCCAGGGAGGCGCTGCCATCAGGTAGGTAGACACAGCAATACCCCCCCTCCACTCCTATACGACTCCCACCTCCAACACCCTGTTCCGGGAAACGAGGACTCGACCGTCCGTTCTAAATTGCAGATGGGAAGAACCTTGGACTTACAGGAGCTTGTGGATTATATTCAATCATTTTTATGCATGTCGAATCATGACAGCCTGTCATATGCTCTCTCACCCTAAATAGTTTCTCTCAAATGTACTAACCTCAATTTGCCTGTAGAGGGAGCCAAGCTCCACACTGCTGTTAGATTTGACTGACATTTGAGCCCCTTTTCCAGGGCCTGACCCTTGGAAATTTGATGTATCTATAATTACAAGACAAACAAACAAAGCATCATGTAGAGAAACTGTAAAGACTGCTAAAGCAAAAGATCTGCTATTTAAAAGGAAAATACCTCCCCAAGAGCCTCTTTTCTGTCTCTCTGAAGCACTCCTACCACCTGGCAAGCTGTTTGAATCAACCTTCTTGTTCTGTTCGAGATGGACAGAATTTATGTTATCAAATATGTCAAACTGATTCAAGATGTTTCCCATCCATGCCCTACTGTCCACCTACCTTCTTGTCATTTAAGGGGCTTCTGTTGAGCACATCCTCCCAGGATGCGATGCGGACAGGCTCTGTAGAGAGCTGGGGCAAAAGTTTTCCTTCCACACTTGCCAGGGTGCATTGCTGGTAGAGAGGAGAGCGCACAAAGCGCCTGTAGCTGTCCATCTTCATCAGTTTAAATATCTGACACAAAGCAAAGAGAAAAGAGTAAAACACAAACCACTTGCTGTTTTATTGATAAATGAAAACTAATGGATGAAAACATTGGACCTCATGCAGACCTGTGCTTGAGCTTTGTTGAACATGTCAGGAGTGGGCTGCTCCAGGTGACTCTCCTCTGTCTTGGCAGTATCATCGATGTTGACCGAGTAGGGAGCACTATCGCACAGGTAGGTGTCATAGATGGACCGAGCAGCTGTTTTCAGCTAAGAACAGGAGTTCCATTAGAGTGAATGAGAATAAAGTTTTCAAAGAAAGCAAAAATTCTCTCCTAGTTTCTGCTTATAACCTTTTTTTTTTAAATAAAACAACAAAGACATCACAATTAATTTGAGAAGCAAGCTCTCAATACCCATCTAAAATGTCACTCTGTGGGTGTTAAGCTAAAATGACCTTCTAATGGACATTTCACACACAAGATATCTGACCATCCACAGAAAAACATCACTCCTGTTCTTTTCTAACCAATCTTAGTTGTTTCCTTATCCAACAGAAGGAATTAAATAAGCATCAAAGCAGTGAAGCAATGAATAATAACCTCCTCGATCACTTCAGAAAATGTACAATTGTCAATGAATTTTGTTTATAGCTTAATAATCACATTTTGCTAGTCATGCTGATTTCCATAAAGATTCACCGAAGGTACCAGAAAAATGACAGATTCAGTTATGAGCGTGAATGAAGTAAAAGAAAACACTCAAATAAATAAAAACTAAAGTTGTTCCACCACTGAAAAGCAGTGGAAAAATACAGACATACCTTGTCCAAGGAGGTGCCAGGAATCTTTTTGAACTTTTCACAAGCCTGCCAGAATAAAATATTCTCTGCACTCACTTCTGACTTTAAGAAGGCCTGTAGAAAAACAATGGAAACACGTCTCACTCCAAGGCCAACATAAACGTCAACAAATAAATTTCTCCTGAGATTGTTCGAAACCGAGACATTTCGCAGCAAACTGTGTGGTTGGTTTGTCTTACCGTAAAGTAATTGACCCCACAGGGGTCCTGCAACAGATTCTCAAATGAGACAGCCCAGCTCAGCACGCTGTTGGTGCGGCCTGCGTCCCCACCTGGAGTCCCCGGAAGGCTGGAGCTGCTGCCTCCACAGCCCCGCGCAGACATGTTCAGCTCTAAAACAGAATCACAAACACACCCATTCATCGACTGAAAAAGAAAGAGAAAAAGACTGAATCTTATCTTTTCATGCACAGACATGTTCAGATTGTACAAGCATGAAATGCATGGGATTGGCTGCAAGCATGGTGATTATTCATACTCACCTCCATCTGACACTGCCTGGCTCTGTCAACAAAAAGAAGAAAATCAAGAAGCATTATCACCTTTTCAAAAAATGTTGTTCTCAAATACTTCACTGAAGGGCATTAGGACCACTTACGCTCAAAGTCATTTTGTATTACAATTTAAATTTTTACACTTAAATTTTTTAATAAAAAAGTAGAGTTGAATTCAAAATTACTTCTACAACCTAAGCACAAAACAACTTTTGGTATTTTTGGGAGTAACAGTAACAGTTTTGTGGTATTCTGGTTTACTCAAGCACTACACAGTCCCACAATGTAACAGCAACAATACATCTATTTAGGAAGTAAAATGTGAACTACAGCTGCATGTTTTTTTCGCTCTTCTTTGCCATGTGTAACTGTAGTGCAATCAGCCAAGGCTGTTCTCACAGGAAGTGGTTGCACCACTGATGACAACGGCTCTCATTCAGTATTCAGAGTTCTGCAGTTTTAATTCAAGCATGCTCACAACCCTGTGTGGATAGCCTGGTCTTAATGTAATCCCTATAAGAACAATAAACCAGGAATAAATTCCAGTTTACTAATCCAGTAATATGTGAACAGAAATTCAAAAAGAACAGTGGAGTTTCTGTTTTTGGTAGTTAGGTTCATAAGTATTAATCTGATTGATATTTATACATCTGGGTTGCCAACCAAAGGTCTTCCTCATGTCAAATTCTCATGTCAGGAGCTGGGTGTCCTCCAATAGTTTGAGAATAAAAAGGTGAAAAGTTGTGAATGGTGTCTCTTCACACTGTATGGTGAAGAAAGAGCCATTTCAGGCCAGATTAACTTGGCGAGACAGAACAAAATTCATCTATAGTTCGACAATATTAATTTTATAGCTAATGATGGGACATTTTTAGATGTTGTCTAATGTTTAACCTTGAAAAAGCAAGCTAGTGTTCTTTGGTTTTGTGTGCAACACTCTGTTCCCACCATCCAAATTTTATGAAATGTCCAACATTTGTCATCTTGATTAACATCTGGGTTTCTCACAAGGTCAGTTTATCTTGAGCTCAGTTCTGCCAAATACCACCTGAAAAATCGATTGAGCTAACTCTCTTTTTCCTCTGTCTTGACCCCGAAATAGTGCATGAATGCAGCATACTACTGTAATCACTTCTTTACAGCAGCTCAATGGCTCAATTCTGACCATATTAGGCAGAAAAAGGTCCAAAGTCCTCTATCTTCCATCTTCCCCCCCTCCTTGATTCTTTTAATTCTTCTAAAAATTCTGGTTCCAAAAGCACAAATCACAAATGACTACATACACAGTAGTGTTAAGTCAGGAGAACAGACGCATTTCATCCAGATTCCATTCGAAAAAATAATACATCATCTAACCTTTACCATTTTAGGCAGAGACAGAAGTACAAACAGTTCAGGCAGGTATGGGAGCACAAATGACTGTTCATTTCAAATCCTAAAAAATATTATTACACAGAAAGGAAAATCTTTTCAACCAAAGTAAGATCCGATAATGCTTAGTTTCATCGAAAATAAATCTAAAGATACACTTCACACCTTTCGCAGAGCGGAACCATTTCAGGAAATGCAATGGTCTCACAGTGAATGTTACAAGCCAACTCAGCCTACACATGACAGATTGGCCACCAGGCATGGCTTGGAATCTGCTTCTGGCTCAGGAGGGCCCAGTCTGTTTTCAGTCGCAACCAACTGTAGCCACAAAGCTTGATTGGTTCTGGCACTGCCGCGGAGCTGATACAGACAACCCAAGCCAACACAGGACAACTGGTCTGCAACCCTCTTGATACTCTGGACTAGCCTAGATGTCAGTTTATACAAGTTTTAGAACACTTAGAAAAGCTAACTAAATAAACCTTAAAGAGTCAAATAATTGGAAAAATCATCTGGTTTAGAGGTAGTCACCCTACCTCCAGTTTCCTATGTGTAAGTTAATAAATAAACCACTGGCTCAAAACAAAAACAGTCAAAGAACATGCCAACTCACCATGTGGACCACAGGAATCCCTAAAGCTTTGCTGTTCGCCATGATGGACCAAACACCAGGTTAAAAACTGAAGTCTTCGGCGAAGCACACTACGTGGGGACGCAGCAGAGTGCTCCACCCAGAGTTGATGCACACCCCTCTAAGAAACACTCTGACTTAAACTCATCACTTAGGTCTTCCTGTCATTTCTTGCCAGGAAGGGAAGTCTTGCCATAGCAACGAGCCACAAAAGAGGAAGTATGGCTACTATGATCAAACTGTTCTCAATCTACATGTTGAGAAACCCTGTGATGTGGGAAAACAGACATAATCACAATGATTTTTCATGTACAGCCTCAGTACACAGTTCTCATTGTTGTATGCACCGTGAAGGCAGTGCAGCAACTGAGAGTTTTGTAGTAGCACGTGTCATTGTTTAGTAAATGTCAGTCACTTTGTGACAGTTCATTCTTAATAAACACGATTTGGCTTTCTTTATTTTACTGTGGATAATCTTCAACTAAAACATTAAAAGTTTTTTTTTATCATGGTTTCAAATCGTTTAATGAACATATTTACAGAAGAAAAGCCGTGTTCAGCAGACGTGAGCCATACTCATCCTGTTATTGTCATACCGAAAAGTCCTCAGTGACGCCACAGGTGCGCCATTTCTCATATTTCCTGTGTTGTTTTTGTGTAGCACCTTTAGCCAGCCGGGAGAACCTGTGATAAAGCACGCTGAAAGTTACCATTCTTCAAGGAAAGGAAAGACGGTACCCAAAGAAGACAGAAATGTGTCCAAATAAAGCCCAGCGTTGGAAGTTTGCAGGTCTGATTGCCGAGCTGGCACAGGTGTGACTCCACGGCTTAATTAAGGAGATTGGAGGCTTCCGGTACCGGGGGGCTGACCGTGTTTCTCTGTTATTATTCTGTTTTAAAAAATGTATAAATACCTCGTTCATACCTATACATGTTTTTTATGTATTTTATTTGGGTTTTACGACATGTATTAATATTTCCGTGGGATAAACGCATTAGCCTGCAGCTAACTGTTGAGCCCATTGAGCCCTTAACTACTGAAGCTAATAAAACTACTGGAATACAAAGACGTTCTGACGTCACACAATGTCTGAAATACCTGTATAAAAAATACATGTCATGTGTGTCTTTTGAGTAATAAAGACATAATATGCACATGCTATTATTATAAGCATTGAATTTTGTAGACAAGTGTCGGCTCTAATTTGTTCTGTGCAATATTTGTACAATATTTATATCTGAATTATAGATAATAACGTTACAAAACAATTAGATATATATATCCTCTCTCTGTAAAGAGATCATGATAACTCTCTTCCTGGCATTGCATTTTATGCACCAGTTCAATTTTGCACACAGAGAAGCTGGTATTGCGCCACTCGAGGCCAACACTCAGATTAAACTACCAGATTAAACTACCAACTGTGCACCCAGTTTAGACAGAGATTCAAACTTTGTGGTCAAGTTATCTATTCGACAGTGTAACATCGTAATAATCAGATATCATTTGCATGTACAATGCATCCATGCACTGGTATGTGCACAAAGAGCACAATGTGAGATAAAACATGAGAATTACTATCCCGTTAAAAAAATCTTAAAACATCTGTGGCATCTCTCTGTTTAAGAGGGTTTAGGGGCCTTTCACTGGTCCTCTGTATCCCGAGGGTTCCTGAATTATACGATTTGTCCATGATACTCTAACACTATGTTGAGTTTTTCCACTTACAAACAATAAAAATTTAGACAGAAGAAATGTGGTTACTTTGATGCCAATTAACAGTGGGTGAGACTCAGTCACAAGAACACATGAAGTGTCATCTTCCTTAACGGTGACTTTTTATCATTCTCATGTTAACTTTGACCTGTCATTGTAGGGGTTCTGTAAATAACTTCAGAGCACGGTCTGACCTGCTCTTTTTGGAAAGTAAATTGAATTTAATTGAACTGTTAACAGGCATTTTAAATGAACATACCAATATTTTATTTGCTGACTTTTCTGTGTGGAGTTTGTATGTTTGTTTGTATGTGTAAAGAAAATTTAAAGTATATTAAGGTATATTCAAGTCCAAGCAGAGTACATTTCATTCACTGATGGATAGAAAAACTCATGGCACCTCCACCTTTTGAAAACTCGGTGCTTGGTGCTGTTGGAGTCTTAAAAGATATCAGAGAGTTACAAAAATATCCCGTCCACAACAACGAAGGGCCTCAAAGTCGACACTAGTTAGAACACGCTAATGTTTTCTAAAGCTTTGATCTTTTTGCTGCTTCCTCATATTGTGGCACTGTGCTGTTGCTGTAAAGATACAGTTTGGGTTAGTAGGGTATATCTGACGAGGCATCACAGCAGCTGCTAAGTTTTGTTCATGCTAATATAACAGGAAATACAGAGCGATGAGGAAATAACAGTCTCCATTATGTGTTGACTGATGTGTGGAAAAGTGACTCACAGGCAACTAGTTTGCTCACTCTGTGTCTGTGTTGCTCTCCGAGGTTTCGAAATGTGATGTGTTACCCAATCAGTTTTCATCCAATCTATCTTCCAATTCAAGCCCAGAGAGAAGATAAAGTCCCATATTTCAGAATAATAAAGGGAGAAGATAGATAATCAACAGCACTCTCTGGTGGTCACTATATGAATAACTAAAACATATAATGAGGGTCCTGTTTGCCTCTTTCCTTTGCTGCATGGCTGGGTAGTTTGCATAGTAAAACAGCGGTTTTCCTGATAACAGGATGGAATTCAGTACAGCTTTCGCTCCCAGTATCTGTATTTGTGCGCCTGCCTCTACCTTACATGTGTTTATTTCAGTAACAAGTCTACATCGTTCCACCCTGAAAACTTCTGAGTTTTTTTTCTTTGGGTAATGGAATAATCGATGGTCCCTTTAATGTTGGAAGGCCTTAGACTGAGAACGCAAACTGCTGTGAGATTGCATATGTTGCCATTTGGTGATGTGCAGAAATACCATTATTAAACTATTAAATCAAATTCTGTTGAAGCACAAACAGCAGTAGCAGCCTCACGGTCACTGATGGTTGTCACCTCCACTTGCAAATCAAACAAAGAGCGGTTGTCTGCGAGCATTACATTTCCAGGAATTAAGTCATTTGCATTCTTATCTGCATTTTATCTTTAGCCACGTATTTTTTCTAAAGCAAAGAGCATCAGGGTAAGCAAGCAGAGCTGGTCATTGCATCGCAAGTCTGGGTCAGGACCGTCAAACCAGGTACGATGAAGACTTTTGTTAAATTTTCAAATGACATTCATTTATTATATGTAGCGATTTAAAGGGTGTTATTATTATGTGCATGACCAATTTTCATTGCATACAAGTTTTGAATTTATCAAACCTACTTATCTTCATCAGAAAATGACAAGATTGCTGGTATGGCTGTGTATTTTACCTGGTCTTCTCCTCCTCGGTGAGGAGTTGCTTAGAAGTTATTTATTCAAACAATACGTGCTGACATATCCTTTTTGGTTGCATTTTTGTTTTGGTTTCTCTGGAAATAATCCAGTCTATATTCTCTTATTTTAGCAGATGTGTGTTCTCCTGGTGGCACTGTCAACTGTGACGGATGTAACAACAGGACAGGTGAAATAAAGAGAGAATTACTTGAACACGGCCTGTCAGATATATTAGTAAAATGCTCTTAATGCCGTTTTCTTTTTCCCATCTGGATTTTCTAAAGGCTGCTGTCAGCTCAGCCATAACTACACCGCCTGCGTTAATGGTTAGTCCACTCCTTGTTTTTATTTGTTTGCTTTAAGATAGGAGCTATAAGCTGACAGTCTTGTGTGGTGAAAGTGAGGCTCAAGCGAGTCGCAGGAGAATAAAAATACAACTATTTTTTCTAGAAAAATGCTAGCCTGTACAGTATGTACACAAAAAGACATAAAATGATTTGACATTGTTGAATATTTGTCTTTCAGTCTCTGTTGATGAGGATGGTAGTCTTCTGAGATGTCTCCACAGTTTTCCCAACGTTCCCTTGACGTTTACATGGTTCAAGGACGAGAAAGAAATCATCGGCCAGAAAAAAGACGCGTTGCTTCTGGGAGAGGAGAAAGATGGTCAATACGTGTGCGCTGTGAACAGTTCATGTGGCAATTGTACATCTGCGCCATTTGTCCAGGAAAGCAGTAAGTAGACATCTTTCTCCTATTTAGACCCTTGATTTGAGTTATTAAACCAAAGGCGTGAAAGTATTATGTTCTGCTGTTCTGAAATGAAAATTAATGCAACTTAACTCTGGTTGGAGTTTTAAAGGAAATTAAAACTTTGACATTATAATGATCCTTCACAGACCTTGTCTCTGCTGTCTCTCTGGGTTTTTGTGTCTTTAATTGTATGTGTTGTTATCCCAACAACTCAGAAAAATCCGACTCAACAATCATCTTGGTGATCTGTGGTATTTCAGCACTGGTTTTGGTCACTGCAATGGGACTGATTATGAAGTGTAAACTGAAAAGAGAAAACGGTAAGAACTCAATTTGAGTATTCTTTTTTAATTATTCCTCTCTGTGATTTAAACGTTTAGTGAGTTAAAAAAGACAAGGTCTTCATTGTTTTAAATAATGGACTAATCATATATTATTAAAGTAATATACTCAGATTTAGTTAAAAACAACAGACTTATAGATTAACTATTTTCATTATAAATTTGAGAGATGAAGGCTGCGCCGTGGTGTGATGGTTATCACCAAACAAGCGGTTGTTGAAAATGGATTTTCTTGCCTGATTTAAGATTGTGACAGCTTTAAATGACCTCTTCTTTTCTGAGTTTCATGAAAAACCAAACACAGTATATGTAACTGGTGAAATGTCTGGACTGCTTCCAAGTTTGTAGGGCACCTGGACTCTTCAAGCGGGATGCCAAACAGTTGGTATAGACTTAGCATGCTCTTTATTATTTCTTTGCCAAAAATGGCAAAGCCTTCCTCTTAAAAATTTGTCATCAGAATGTGAGCATATGTTTCTCTAAAGCTTATCCCCACATTTTCACTCTTCGTGCTAAACCAAGCTTTGGATGCTGACGACATGATATCAATGTTATTAGTGTCACACTGCAGTGCTTTTCAATAGAGAGCTGAAAATGACAGATATGATCTGTTTAACAAAGATTATGAAGTGTAACCCTCTTCTTCCTCTTGGCAGCTAAATACAAAGAGAGGATGATGCAGAGGGTGCAGGCTGGGCAGAGGGGAGTTCCACTCCCAATGACATCCAGACCAACCTGACGGAGAAACCGCATTTTATTCAGATGTGACAAATAACAACCTTATTTCATAATTTACTGTAGACATTGTAGTGTTTGATAAAGCAAATAAAATATCTTCAATCTCCACATTGAAGTCTCTGTATCATTATGGCATATCCAGGCCTGCATTTGGGACATTTTTACAAAGTAATGCTGTGTCTGCATTAGAGTGTTCAGTTGGAAAAAAAGGGCCTGGAAATGTTTTAATCCAGACGCAGGATAGAGATTCTGGCACTAATCCTGTTGAATGCTCTGCTCACAGGAGCGCACACCACACAGAGCAGCTTAACACTGGCTGGCCTGTAATGGATATATGGAACAATAATTCCATCCTTCCAACAGAATGCTAGATGTGAGTTCTGGGAGTTCACAAATGAAAGCAGAAATAGTTCCCTGGTTTAACACCGTGACATAATCTTATGACTTCTACGTGCTTAGTCTGTATAGTGCTGTTAGTCTCTACGCTGCTCTCAGCGTCTTGCATTAAAAGCAGTTCTTTCCCGGCCATATGGCAGGAACGATTTCATTTATGTGTGTGAGTGGTCGGGAAGAAGTTTTTTTTTATTTCCTCAAACAGCAGGTGGCTAAGGGATAATCCAGGTAAAGCCACTGGATGGAGGGATGGACCAAGGAAGTGGGGGAGGGAGGATGGAGTGGCCTTTGCATGGACGGCAAGGGCTAATTCTGGACTCCTAATCCTGGTCCCATCCACCCTCCCCCCTCTTCCTGCTTGCTAACTCTATAGTGACACTAAGGAGCAATTGGCGCCCAGGTAGACATATCACATACACACATAGTCCTTATCCTAGAGAAGTTTACCGAGACGGGAGACCGAGGAAAAGGCGGTGTTTGCTGGTTGACTTTACGGGCAATTGCTGTGTGTGGCTTGGATCCCTAGCACACCTGTGTGAGCTTCACTAGAGAATGTAGCTGCAGCCCTCCAGCCAAGACACACGACACACACCAACATGGGAGAAGCTCAAAAGGTAAGTGATCTGATCTGGTACAACAGGACTTATAAAGCCAAATGTGAAGTCACAAGAATTTATGGTTACATTTAAACAGACAGTTGTGACACGCACAGTGTGGCCTACTAACCACTTTATAGCATTTCTCTATGTTGCAAATCTCAGCCAGGATGGATTATCTAAATTCCTTAGGTTGTGTAATAACTTGTTATCATATCTTCTCTTTGAATGTTTTAAATGTACAGTTAATCACACATTAGCTGCTGTATATCTCACTTGTAAGCAGTCTTGGTGCACTTTCTGCCGTTCTGCAATCCTGTGACCTAATCACATTAAACAGCACACTATTATATGAATGAAGCTCTAATCGACGCCAGCGCTTTTCTAAATGGAGAACCAGATTAATTCTCACAGGGCGAGGGTCATACAGAAGCTCCACAGTATTGGGAGGAGTAAAATGCGCACACATATGTTTGCTTGACACTGTTGCAACAAGAGCTATAACCTCAAATCTAAAAGAGGTCATTGGAATTCCATGGAAACCATTTTTTACCCACTCTTTTAACTCTTTCTGTTCAAACAAAATTCTATCAGCATCATCGTATTATTTCACCCTTGAGGAAAGTAAAAATAAGTGTGTTGTTGTTCAAGAAATGTAGAACTCGTAGCACCCCATCATGGGATCCTCCAGTGACTCTCCAGTGACCGATTTTGTCATTTTTTCTCTAATGAATGTTATTTCTTCACATTTTACATGAACAGCTTGATCTGGAGAAGGCCAGGCAAGCTGGCGTAAGTCTGACTGCTTAGCACCATGTTTGGCTTGTTGTTCCATTTACCCCAATGACTCCAACCCCCTCCACAGGGCTTGCTCTCTGTCATAGAGAAACTGAAGGGATCAACAGAGCAGGAGGTCAGAATAGTGCTACTGGGCCTGGACAATGCTGGCAAGACCACCCTGCTGAAAAGCCTCGCCTCTGAAGATGTTAACACCATCACACCAACACAGGTAGGGGAAAGCTGAGAATGTCCTGTCTATGCAAGCACCTTTTGTACTGTGACACACGTCTAAATTATGGTTTCAGGTTACTATCAGAAAAAGGATAATTACACTCACCTAGTGTATTTTAGCTAAGTCTGCCAAGTGGATCTCAAAATTAGTTAAAAACAAACAGGCTTTCTATTGCTTGATTTAGCAGCAATCACTCAGGAATTACCTTATATCACTTTTGCTGAATTTAAATAGAACAGAAACTATGACCCTATGTCCTCAACCTTAAGCTTTACTAATTTTAACAACTATACTTTAATCAACACTGTTTATAATTTCACAATGACAATTAATGTCATTAAAAGGCCCAAGCTCCCACCAGCTTTTCTTGGAAATTCCTGGCTTTTTGGCAGGTTCTCTTTGTTTTTTACTGACTCTTCTCTGATGTAATCATCCAGTCTCTAATTTCATCATCTAATTTCATTCTCTGACTCCTTTACGATAATAATGGATGCCAGTTCCTTGACCAGTGTGACGGCCCAAAAGGGAGAGATGGCATGATCCAGTGCGACATGTCACTAGCCGCCACAACACAAAATCAGACTTGACACATTAGTCCATACACTTGACTTGATCCCTCTGGTCTTATCCTCAGATTTGCTCCTCAGCTGCTCCTAAGGATAAAGTTGTTATACAACTTTGCCCTACGAAACACTGAGGGGATGTGTTATGAAAAACGACTGTGGACTAACACACTGACAACATCCACATTAATACCTAAAGCACACTTCGTTCTCTCACGTAACATGTTTTTATCTGAGAGCAGCCAAACAGTGATTAGTGATTAAATTAATTTGTGGAACATTGCCCCTTATTTCACAGCTTAATTAGGCCTTCCAGGTGAGTTGGAAGAGTTTTGAACACAGAGCTGTTTTTTTTTTTCTTTTACTTTGTGCTATAATTCAGGGCTTCAACATTAAGAGTGTTGCCTCTCATGGCATGAAACTCAATGTCTGGGACATTGGAGGACAAAGAAAGATCAGGCCCTTCTGGAAGAAGTACCTGGAAAACACAGACCTCTTGGTGAGTTGTTTAATAGGAGTTTCATATTTAAAATTCCTGAACTGAAGAGTTGATACCTAATGATCCGGACAACGTTACAGTTTCCCTTTTGTGTGTATCAGTTTTGCTCTCTGGTGCTAATTAACTCTTATTTCACTCTAAAATTATTTCTGCCTTTATCAGGAATTCATGTATAAAAATGTATAATGTAGAGGCCAATCAGATAACGTTTCTTGCATGAAATCTGAGTTTTACCCTCCAGTAAAAGTGGGAATAAAATCAATGCAATATGTTTTGCCTTTTAGATTTACGTTATTGACAGCGCAGACAAGAAGCGGTTTGAGGAGACGGGACTGGTGAGTCTGCAAAAACATTCTGACTGTAAAACCGCATCAGTTTTTAGATTCTGGGTTATTTGCTTCATATTGTCTTTTAAGAGATGTGAAAAAACAATATCCAACACCTTAATGTTTATTGCAACTCAGCTCATCTGAAAAATAAAAAAAAATCTATCTAAAAAGTCTCAGATGGCATCTCAATTCTTAATATGTCATCAAAAGTTCAAAGATGTTTTTCTTTCTGGTTTTCGGAAGACAGTGTTTCTGATTTTATGAACTGGTCAAATCTAAAAATTATAATCTTGTCATTGTACAATCAGAAAAAAATCCAACATTCAGAAACATTTTGGAAATTGAAGCATCCCTTGATTTTGCTGATTAGATAATGTTTAGATAATTCTTCATATGTATCTTCAAATTCCAAAACATACATGTGTGTTGAATATTTCTCTGTTGGTGTCCCCTTGCGGTGGATTTATCACACTTCTTCAGTAACTGACTCATGGTGTTTCTGCAGGAGCTGTCCGAGCTGATTGACGAGGAGAATTTAAAGGGAGTACCAGTGCTCATCTTTGCTAATAAGCAGGATCTGGCCACGGCTTCACCGGCCAGTGAGATTGCTGAAGGACTCAACCTGCATACATACCGGGACCGTGAGTGGCAGATTCAAGCCTGCTCTGCGGTGTCTGGGGAGGGAGTTCAGGTCAGACCAGACACTGACTTATTTATATCCCCGGCAGCTCAAACTTAATCAGCCAAATTAAGGTGCCTCACTGTTTCTTTCTGCTGTTCAGCATTGTACTGAAAAGCAGTTTTAACCATTTTTCTCTGAAGGTCTTGAAGCTGCTCCGTAAACGCTTTGCGTTCGATTGTCAGACGGGGGACCGCTTAAATGAATAAATTCTTGCTTCTCTTTTACAGGATGGCATGAACTGGATTTGCAACAACATTGTGAACAAAAAGAAGTGAAACACAAGCCCAGACAACGCTGACCAGTGTTAAACAGAGAACCGGCTACACTTGATTAAAAAGAAACACATCTCTGGCACAGTCATGTTCCCACATAGATTTGAATAATATTGTTTTTACAATTTGTGTCATTTTTATTCATATTTTGCAAATGTAGCTAATATACATCGATACTCCTGCTTTAGTTAGATCTAGTTACTCATTTGTTTATTCATAATTCCTGAACATGTAAGTTTGTGTTTCCGATGTCTCAAGCATTCTTGTCTGGTGAATATGTGTACGTTCTCAAGCAACTAAGATAAGTGAGTAGCCACGCAAAAGCAGAGTGTCAATTTAAATACACATCTGTTTTATTTGTTTCGAGCTCGTGCGTGTGTGTCAATATTTTTGAAAATAAAATGATTAGTTATTAATGTGATTTTGTTTTCTTGTTTTAGGTTCAAATGCAACCATGTGTGCAACTCAAGTAACCAAAAAATGTAAATGCAATGATTTGCTGATCTCATAAACCAAAATTGAACTCCTTGTCTTCTCTGCTTTTATGAGCTCATGCTTGTTGACTGGTGCAGTGTGCGGTCTGTCTTTTCCTTGCTGAAATGTGTCCGGCCTGCCCTGAAGACATCGTCTTAAAGATTTGAGGGAAATCATGCAATGCTGACGGTGTCTTTCCATTAACTGTCAGTCCAAAAAGGTACTTATGCACCCAGTACCGCGACCACATAGGATCCCCTTTTAAAGTGAGAGGTGATAGCAAGTTGGATCTCCCCTCTCCTCTTCCTCCTGAGGTATGAATTTCAAATCATGTCAGTTCAGAATAGTTTCCCATTTTGCTTCAGTCCATTTCAAATTATGTTGGCCCCACAGCTCAGCTTCTGGATCTTTTTTACATATGTCTTTTTTTCATGGTAGAGCTGTGGATGGTACAGTGAGCCCCCTTCACATATAGAAGTTTCTGGCAATGAGCCCTTGCAGTGAAGTCATTGCATCTATCCTTTTTCATTACCCTCTTAATCAAACTCACCATGATATTTTGAAATTGTTTGTAATTTGTCAATGTGGTGCTTTTCCATACTGCTGGACCTCTGCTGTTTGTCATGTCAGGGAGTTTACCTCTCTTAGTTGCTCTTTATACTCTCAGTTGTGTTGCTGACCCGCTGCCTGTTAACTTTATTCATTGCAACATGTTTGTCCAGATGATTTTCTGGCCTTTTGTTCCCCAGTACCAACTTTTGCTACTATCTATTTGCCACGTTCAGTTAACTTTTGTCATGAAATGGAACAATTTTTTACTTCTTTTGTCATGTTATATATGTTTTGTGTTTATTCAGAAATGTTCAAATCATTTACCATTTTTTTCACTTACAGTCTAAAAAATTGTTCCAAAATTCCCGGAACAAGGATATATCTACAGTACCAGCATGTGCAAGTAAGACAAACACAGTAATGGCCAAATAAACACTCCATTATCAATAATTCCCTCATGGGGTCGCGGGGGGAACTGGAGCCTATCCCAGTGGTCAACGGGCAAGAGGCAGGGTACACCCTGGACAGTCCGCCAGTCCATCGCAGGGCCACACACAGGACATACAAGGACAAACAACCACTCACACTCACATTCACTCCTAAGGGCAATTTCCCCAATCTCCAATCAACCTAACATGCAGGTTTTTGGACTGTGGGAGGAAGCCGGAGAACCCGGAGAGAACCCACGCAGACACAGGGAGAACATGCAAACTCCACCCAGAAAGGTCCTGGTTCCCCCGGGATTCAAACCCAGAACCCTCTTGCTGGGAGGCGACAGTGCTAACCACCACACCACCGTGCCGCCCACTCCAAGACCTGTCAGTGAGAAACAGGAAACCTCAACATTTCCTCACATGGTTTTAATACCAAGCCAATCTGTTTCTGCCGAACTGTTTCCTTACTTTCTCTCTGCAACGATAAGCATTTAGATTTTACTGAGGAGGAGACAAACTGAAAATCTGAAAGTTGAGATTAAATACGACATGGCAGAACAAGGTAACAAATGACAAGCTGGGAAACTTTGCCTCAGACGTTTTATATGTTAATTCTGGAATATTACATTGCATGCTGCCTGTCTGGCAGCAGCTTGTCTGTCTGTCAGTGTCGTTTTTCACTGAGACGATTAGCCATGTGAGGTGCCTCACAACCAGCTGGGACCGCCGTTTGTTCTTCCTGCAAAAAACAAATGATCTGCTTCATGTGAAGGACCTGAGGAAAAATCCCATATCTTATCTATTCTGAGATCTGCAAATGGTTTTTCAAATTTCAGATTTCAGAGCTCATCCATGGTCAGTCCATCTCTCCTAGGAGGGCAGCCTTCAGACCCTGCGGGTTTTCAAGCCCACACATTCCTGGGATCATTCTTCTCCCGTTTGTCCTCTTTTGCCTGACCTTGGTATATGCTAAGTCATCCTTTCACACTCCATTTGGGCTCTGCTAATCTGCATTTTGATGTAATGAATCCTTTATTTCTAATGTCTGGAGCTTTAATTAAGCACCTGAAAGCACTCTAAAATCACATCAGATGACAGGCTTTATTCTGTCTTCTTTTTCCCGTCAAATTATGCAAATCAATTCTTTTGCCAAATTCCCTGGTATTTATGCATTCTCTTGAAAAAAAAGATGCTTTTTTGGGCTTTTTGTTAAGTGTTTATAAAATTACTGAACGTTGGAAGAATAATTAAGTTGTTTCTATGGCAACTAAAATTTGGAGCAAGTCCCACTTTGGGCCTTAACTTTGTTTGATAGAGAGCAGCAGGAGGTGCCGCAACCAATTACGACTTGTGAAGAAGGGGGCTTTATTATACTGTGTGACCAGGCGGTGTGCATAGTGGTGCGTTTGTGGCCAACAGCTGGCTGCACTGGAGGGTTTGACCCGTCTCAAAGCTGCCAAGGAGTCTCTATTTGCTTTCCACAAATAGGAGACTTAACCTACTTTAACTCCTTAGATTTTTTTTTGCCATTTCAGACATCAGGTTGACAGGATATTCCACTAATTCATAGAGATTACTCATTTGTTGAATTCCTTCTTATTGACCAAGACTACAGGCTGAATGGGAACACATTTCACACTTATTCCTCGACCATTGGCTTAAAAAAATACACATATTTTAATTTCCAGAGTATAAAACACAATCTTGAGGTGACATGATGTCACTCCTGCGTTAGTGGCCCCTCAGCAACCGTTGCTTTGGTAACCCTGCCTGTTATTTGTGGTCCTTCAGCTACTTCTCTTCTTCCCTCCAGCTCTCCCCCATTTCTGTCATTTTCCCAAGCTTTGCTTACCAAAAGAAAGCCTCCGTCCTGTACGGAGAGACTGGACAGAAACACTGCAACAATACACTGCAGGTAAGGATAAAACACACAAAGAGGAATGACCTGAATATTAGAAGTACATTGTATGTAAAGATGTTACTTGAATCAGCGATGTGTGAACTGTTTGACGGACTTAGTGATGAATAACATTTTATTTTTCTGACTGATTAATTTATCCTAGCATTCTATTATACTAAAATTAATGAGAAACACATTATCTTATTTGCTTACAATGCATTAATAACGTCTCTTCGTGAAAAAAGTCACTGTCCTTTTCTTTCTGCAGGAGAATATTTAATCATCCTGACCCACTGGAGAGAAGCGCATCCAAGATGCCATCAATCACTCACCTGGCCTCTGCGAATCCACTGTTGTCCACCATTGTCGAGGCTACCCCTTCACCTGTCAGCCTTCAGCTCACAACCACACTTCTCCCACAGTGGAATGGATACATGGAAGTGAATGCCATCCTGAATCTCTGCATGTTTTGCATCATCATCCTGGCATTCTTGGCTTACTTCTGTGCCATGTGTTTCGAATGCTACATCGGTTCATCGCTTGATGACCCAAAAACAGTAATCAAAAACTATCAAGATCCTGAGGACGCCACCTTTAAGTACAACTCTCCAGAAAACCAGCCAGTAGGGAACACTGTTTGACATTTTAGACTACAAAAAGTTATGTACAACGATGATTCAACTCTGATGTGATTATATATTGACTTATGACTGACTGCAATGCATTTTAAATTGAAACAAAAGATTTACTTTTAGGTTCTTTCTTACAAGTTTATCCAAAAGCTTAGGCAACGTGTAAAAAACCCTGCACGCAAATGATAAAATATATGTGGGCGTTACCTCTATCCAAGGAAAATTATGTTCAATGAAAGCGTGTAAAGTGTATGATCATTTCAATTTGAATGTGAACGTAGATGTTTATGCATAAAGAAAAACAACAACAAATGGATCCACACTGTGCTCTGCAGCGATCTCCATTTATTTTCACTGAGACGACAAACGATTTCATCATTCCATCAGCTGATGCAGAAAAATAAGTTGACACATCAAAGATGAAGGATAGAGAGGAGGGGGATAGAGAAGAATCAGAATGAAGGACACAACACATCAGCAAAGTGCTGCAGGACCAAAAGTGCAAGAGTTTAAGGAGCTTGTGCTTTGCAAGGCCATCCAGCAATTAACCCTTTTTAACATAAAAACATACAGTTATCTCCAACAGCATGAATACATATGAAAATATCAACGATTTGTGCCATTGCTTTGGTTTAACCTTATAACACCACATTTATCATATTTGATACAAACAGTTTCTGTTTTGTATCTGCTATCTTTTTCATCATTTAATGGTTAACACTTTGCTAAAATCCCTGTTGTACACAATCAGATGTACATGATAAAAGCAGGCAGAAGACTAGCCAACAATAATTTTAACTTATGGAAGGCTGATGCAGCTAATTTAGTGTTTTTAATTGGAACGGTCTGTTGCCCACAGGACACAGAAACAGACCCTCTGCAGGGACAGGGAGGTTTTAGCATTCCTCATCACTACTTTGAGTCTCAACAAACTTATGCAAAAGCTGCGCTGTAAAGTTTTGTAAATCACTTTTCGAGTTTTAAAAACATTTGATTTGGGATGAGTCGTGCATCTGCTGCCTTATAAAGTTAACAGAGATTTTAACGAGCTGTTCAAGTTAGCCCAGTAAGCACTGATGAGTTTTATGTGCAATTTATCCCCTCTCAGAGTCATTACACATTTCAGCCCTCACCCTCTCGTTTGTGGACAAACATATCAACTGAGAGTGCTTCGAGCCGCTGAGCAGCAGAAGTAACGCTCAGTAACTGCATCTCTGTGTGAGCTACGGAAACAGCACTACCAGCCAAATGCTCAAATTAAAACGTCAATAAAAATAGAAAGTAATACTTGGGAAAAAACACAGTGAACCCACCATCAGATTCACAGTTTGTTTGTTTTTTTGTTTTTTTGTCAGTTTGGATTGTAGATTGAAAAAATAATTAGGCAGGTTTGGATGCCATTATGATGTCATGGTGAATAGAACACAGCACACATGGTGGTTTTATGAAGCAATTGGAGCCATAGAATCCACAGGAAACACTTTACTGTAAACAATTCAGCAGTTAAACTATCAACACGTCAGCAACTGTGAGGCAACTGTGAAAACTTGCAAAGTCGTGAAGTATAGAATATCAGATAAATGCAACAATAAGATATTAATTCTCACCCAAACAGTCATCCTAATCCTGGAGTGAATCGTGGAGTGAGCATTCTCTCCATCATCAATTTTTCCTTTCATCCAGTGAATCCTGGTTTTAACATTTCAACAAAAGATGAAGGTTAGAAAAGAAGCAAAGGAGAGGTTTAGGGTTTTTTGTTTAAAGATTCCCAGCATAGACGAAGCGCAAATGTTCACTGACACTAGCTCAGAGGCCCAATATCTCTCATGGAAGTAAATGAAAGGATTTTCAATCCCCCGATGACAAGTTATTCGTTGTGGTAACAGGTAGGCACATGTACTCAGCTCCTTCTGTGTACACTGTCACTGAATGTACAGCCTCAGCCTGCAGCTGCCAGCCAGGAATACTCAGTGTGCTGACACCCCAGAGCCTAAACATCATGAGTCCTTTTTTCTTTTTTTTGTTAAACTTTTCAAATTAATTTAGTGTTTATTCTGACTGATTGCTGATAAAGGGGTGAAACTTCCATCTACCCCAGTAAAAGTGTCAGTCTTGGTCTGATGCAGACACTAAATTGGAATCCCATGACATGCATCTTCTCCTGTGAGTTTTCCAGCTGAATTATGTTCGATTGATGTTTACCTGATTGGTCCATTACATGTAATGAAGGCAGCGTTGCTATGGTAACAGTTTTATTCTTGGCTATAATGACAACAATACCCCTTACTCTGCTGCAATAACTTCCTCAAGGTGCTCATAGATGGCGCTGCAGAGCTGAATTAGCACTTTCTGAAGGATGTATTGTATACATACATATATCTTCATGTTATTGCTCTTCCAGAGTATGATGAGGTTATATTTGGAGCTCATTGTGTCAAAGCTGTCATGAGTGGGACACTGGGTGCTCCTGAACACACTCTGAATGCACTTCTGCTGGAACAGGAGCCTGCATACATAAAGTGGATTATTAATTGGAAAGCTGCACCAGAAACTCCAAGATGATGGGCCGAGTGTGTGCTCACCGAGTGTGTCAAAAAACATGTGCATATACAGCCCCTGTGTGCAAATGATGGGCGAGTAAATCCCACCGCATCACTGAGGAGGAGGCCGGCACACATATATTACTGGTAGTGTGAGTATATTTTTGAGCAAAAACAAAAAAAAAACATTTTAAGAGACTCGATGCTACTGAAGCAGAACATCTCTGACTGAATTCGGGGGGATTTGGGGACTTTTAAAGACTTAAGCATGTATGTTTGGCTGCCCAGTGATGATTGGCAATGTCCAAGAGAAAAAAGATTCTCTTTATCTTCTGGTTGGTACAAGATTAAAAAAAGAAGAATTTGCGGACGGTTGGATTTATTTTAAACACATTCAGTGCATGCATGACTTAAAGTTTCAAATTAGGTCTCATTATAGAATTCCTAACTCCTTAGTGCCATGATATCACGCTTTTCTGACAACTACTCCCCTCTCCACCATAGATGTCTTTGATCTCACTTTCCACTCCTGTTAATTGGGGCCAATTAGAGGGAACCATATGAGGGATGATTCTTCTTTTTAATGAGTTATATACGTATATGAATTCCACATACTGTAATAACCCACGTTATCACCACAGCCCTTCATGTAATATTGACAGAAATTCCTCAGGATCCTGTGTCTGACCTGCTAATCCTTTGCAAAGCCTGATTTTACATGTGTCTTAACAATGATCCTCACCGGGGTGCCTTCAGCTCTGTGTATGTTTACGAGAACAGTTCACTGGAGCTATGGCTCAACCCTTCTTTTCCAACAGTCCCATGAGCCTAACTTTCTCCTTGAAAAATCAGTTAAGATTTAAGTAAAGTCAAATGATCTGCAACTTAGGTGTCTGTAACTCTAATTTGAATCATGACTTTGTCCAACGAGGCCGCATTTAAAAAATCAGCAATTTCACAGAGCAGAGGGATGATCTGAAACTTCAGCCATGAGTTAATGTGTTATTTTAATGACCTGATTCCGAGCCTGATTTTTATTCATTTAGCAATATGGCCAAAGAAACAGATAGATATTTTAATGCAACTTTGTACATATATGCATTGCTGCTTTTGCAGACTAATAACTACTTGTCATGCAAACCTAAGGTTAGCTCCTTATGCTCTTCAGCCTGTTTTTCCCAGAGTTTTCAGTTTGTGTCTTGTATCTCAACTAAACTTAATCTGTTCTGAAAGAATGTCCCCAAATGTCCTCAAAGTAAAATGACTGCACTCTGAAAATGCACTGGGAACCTTCTCCTTTAACCAGCCCTTTGTGCTCAAAGAGAAAAAGCTAATCAATAGTTTAACCCCAGATTCTGTCATGATTGGCCATCTCATTTTTAGATAGCTGCAGCTTCAATAATGCAAGCTGTGCCATGTGGCATTTAACATTTGAGTTGCGGGATCGATATTGGCAGAAGGGCATTTTTCCTGCAAAAGAAAATGTTTTCCAAGAGAAGAGAGATATTTTGGAAATGCGCTTGGTGGAAAAGACTCTCAGTTGCAAATGCGTCCCCATTAGGCTCACAAGAGCTGCACTGTCTGATTACAAGCTAATTAGCAGCTCATTTCATGCATGGTAAGTGCTGCTAGAACGGGCCTCTGATTTGACTCACTGCCCAGGCTTTTATTTCCAGCTTCGTGATTCACTTTAGCTCTCACAGTTTTTTTTTAGAATGTTTTACTTTTCAGCTACAGCCTTTTAATAAAGGTCTTTGTATGTGGATGTGTGTGTTTGTAAGTGGTGCCATCCCCGGGGGTTCACAGGGGGACGATGGGACTCCCACTCTGGCATATACCTGATTTGTGCATGCAGTTTGAGGCAGCCACTCATTTAATCCCAACTCTCCTTTGCATTTACACTGTAACTCCATGAAGTAGGAGTAAGCCGATGCCAAGAGGATAAGCATTTAGAGGGGATTTTTAAGATTTCAGCAGGAGATAATTGCAGCACCATTTTCCAAAGTCATTTAATGGATTTAGCATTTCTGAAAAGGATTGCCTGGCATTTCCAGAGGGATGCTTTTTCATTTTCTAAGTAGCAGTTAGATGAAAACATAAATACCACTTTCTGTTGTCTGCATATTCAAAAGGTAGCTGAGTGTAGAAGCTAATTAGTTCAATTTAGCCTCGCAAAACACAGGAGGGAGCGAGGCTTGTTCAGCAGAGCCAGCATCAAATACCTTTCAGCAGGTTTTGCGCTAGACTTTTTCATGATTTGTTTTCACGACAGGTATGAAATTAACTCCTTGACCTCCTTTGTCACAGTGGTAAGCTAATTTCCTGAAGTTCAGTGTGTGCCGACAAATTTTTTTAGTTGTGGTAACCTATAAGAAGGACTTTAGCAGGATGTCAAGTTTTTCAATCTGAAGTCACTGTCAGTAAGGTAACATACCATTCAGGAAGACTTGAGTAAATGCTTTTTGTTACCGTTTCCCATGATGGTTAACTTTACAGTGAGATTGGATCTTCACCTCCACATGGATCTCAGTGTCAGATCTCTTTCTAAAAAATCCATCAGCGGACCCACGTTCACGTAGCTTCTTCAGTTTGTTGAAGTAGAGCATGCAATGTGTGAAAAGAGACTAAGTATGGAGCTTTCATTTGGCTTTCCAGCGTGACAGTCACCTCCAAACCCCTGACGCAGACCTGCTGCGTGGAGTGACAGCAGTGGCAGACTCCTGCAGGCAGACGATGGCTGAAAGCTAAACTAGGTTGTGGAGACCAACGCACATCCAACCCGGTGCCTGACGACTGAGTCACTGACAGAAGAACACAATAAATTCACAAACGTGTGTGCCCATTTTTTTTCCCTAAGAGAAACGTTCCAACTATGACAGTTTGAATTTGTCTCTTGTCCCCTTGGGGTTCCTGTCAAAGCCATATGTCTCGGCAAACCCCAGGAGTTCATCAACTAATTGCAGAGTGAGCCTGTTGCTCTAATGGCTGCCTTTGTAATGTGTGGAATAATTCTCCCCCCACAGAGGCCCTTGATAAAGGAGATTTTCTTTTCTGTCAACAAGGTAAAAATGTGAAAGGATTGTGCTACACACAGGTACCAGTGATGCCTCAAACATGTTCATAGTGTTACTTTATACCAGCACATCTACATAGTGCTGTGTCTCGCTGTGGACATTTTTCCCGGTGGGATGACAAAGCGACCTGACATCTGCTGGCGCTCCACGCAGTCTGTGTTTTACTCCTGTCAGGAGTGAATCTCAAACTCAGTTTGTCAACAGGTCTCCCCCGTTGACTTCCAGCAGCCCAGAAGCAATGAGAAAAGTCTGGAGAGAATATGAATTCTGTGCTAAAAGATTAATGTCAATGTGAACTTGGAACAACTTCATTTAGCTGATTTTATTTACATATTCCCAGAATGAGATCATTTGAAGGCCAACAAGGAAAAACATAGGTAATCCTGAAATTAAATGTTAGAGTTTGTACATTTGAACACGTTTTCCTATTGCTGCTGATACATTGGTTAACAATATAGGACTAACACTGCAATTTCTCAGGTTAAATGTGAAAACCATCAAAGTTTTTTCAGATTTTTGTCCACCAACGAGGGAGGTCACAAACCAGTATCTTGCTATTCAGTTACAGTACTAAACAAGTCATTCTAGTGCAGCAGAAGATTAAAAAACACATTAAATATAACATTCCTACACAGCCCCAACTCCCACTGCGTTATTTTTAAATGTTCCTTTAAACGTCTGGTGGAGCCGTCTCTAAGTTCCCTCCAAACTTCAGCCTTGAACGTCTGCCAGTTATGTTCAAAGTGCTGAGTGTGGACTCCCATGTCAACAAAGCTCTTTTTATGGTGCGCCGTGTGATGGTCTAACCCTGCATCTGTTATTGCCTGCATGTAATTCCACCCTTCATTAGGAAAAATCTGTTAACATCTTCTATCGTGCTGGAGCTGGCGTGAGATTGCATCTAAAGTAGGCTCTCGTCTCCCACAATATCATTTTCTTGGTCTTTTCCCTGCATTGGTAAGATTTTTTTAAGTGGCTCTAATATGATCCAGAGGTGTTTATTTCGAGAAAAAAACATTCACAGAAGCTCAGCTGAATACACAGACTAACCACAGAGCACCTCACATGATAACAGCGACTCAATTTCTAATCACTCTTCTCCCTGCATCACACATGGCAATTAAAGAATATTCCTTTGATATTACTCTTGTCTCAGTTATATCAGCTTCAAATATTTCTCAAAACTATTCTTCCTCAACTCCTTAGTGATCCCTGACCTACAGGGAAAAGTACAGGCTGCATGTCTCTCCCTCACAAACTGCTGCATGTTAAAAAAAAAAACAGCTCTTATTTTGTCATCATAATGTAGATAATAACCTAGACATTTTAAAAAATTGCATCCATAATTCTTAACGTGTTTAGTGAGTGAAATGTGTTCCAACTTTTGCCCTACAGAAGATGCTTTCAAGTTGGAAATAAGCATCATTGTTTCTATCTTGCTGACATTCTGGACAAGCTGTCTCTGGAGATCCAATTACCAATATTAAATAAATCTGCCGAAAAAGATGGTTTTACAAAAGAGGGCCTTTAAAGCTTTGTTGTTTTTTTTACTTTGATTAGGAGTACAAAGAGCCCTCATGTGAGATCATGTAGGTAAAAGAACAATTACATGCATGGGAACACTTCAAATGTTTGCCAACGGGGTGGATAAGAAAACTAAGCTTAGATTGGTCTAATTTTCATTTCTAAAGAGATTCTTACTTTAACCCCAGTGTACGCAGGAGTTGAAACAAAGAAGATAACAAAATCCTGCTTGATTTTGGCCCACATTTACCCCATACATCATATTAATTGGGATATGGTTTCATACAGCTGCTGATACTCAGAGAGAAAGCTTTCTAAGAGTTTGATATTGTATGTAATCGAGGTTGGACAGACTTTTTTTAGCTTGGATAAATTGGGGCAACTATCTGTCTTGTCTTTTTTATGGCAGTTATTGTATGCTGTATAATTCAGGCCTATCACTGCCATCTTTCAAATAGAAGGTAAAAACATCAGCAAACTTGAAAAACTAAATGTGCCCATCATAATAGTTTCAGCTGACTACAGTAACCATACTTGAGTATAATCCTAAATTCTATAAAAATGCATTGTTGCAAAAAGCATTGAATGAAACCTTTGGTGAGAGAATGTGGTTATTCTGTATTCATCTTGTTGTCCTCACATTGTCATTTTCCAGGGACGGATTTTCTAGGCCACTGAATCATCAATTAACACACAATAACACAAAGTTATGGGTAGTTTTAAAGAAAAAATTGGAGGAAACCAAAGTGGAAGTGGCATTTGTTCTCTTCACAAAAGCAGAGCTGCACAAAAGCTGAAATGTTCTTTGTTGAAAAACAGTCACAAACTGCTCTGCCTTTTTCTATGAAGCAAAATTGCTTTTCCCTCTTGACAAAGACCTTCAAATAAACCTGAAATGGGCAGGGATTTTGAATCTGCAGATGATTTTTCATTGACTCGGGATGACTTCACTTTCTTTTTTTCCAGTGGCTTCGAGGCGTCCCGCTGAGAGATAGTGGTGTTGCAGAGCTGGGCAGGTGCAAAATCGATATCTAATCTCAGCAGGGGTAAAGAAAATGTTCTCCCCATCGGGCCCCCGCTAAGCTCAGTGGATCAATTTGAGGGAAAAAGCTGCATGATAAAAATCTCCATTGCTTTTAAAAAGGGCAACTAAATATAAATTCAAAAGGTCATTACTTACAGGGTGAAACAAAAGAATTTGGATAAAATCATCTCCCATTCTGTAGCCAGAGTTTCTCTCCAACCCAATGAATAAATAAAAACAAAAAAAACCTTAAAACATTCTCTGTCACCCCACTGAATCCCTGAAAGGCCACAGATGCCCATAACTCTGAGTGCTTTGGAAGAAAGGGATGTCAAAGGTCTCCCACAGTCAGGAAATGGAACAGCAATCTGCCGCAGAGTTCCTCTTCTGTCCCTAAACAAGGAAACGCAGTCACAACTTCCCATCACGGCTTCCTCAATCAATTCGGTCCAACTGGTCCCACAAAAGTGCTCGTGTATGTGTTTGTGCGTCTATGTTTGCAGCATGGAAGTCGGATGTTCGACTTCTGTGTATCAGACTCCTGACAGCTGCTGCTACCACACACACACACACACAGCGTCCACATTTTATTATCATGGCAGCCTGTGGTCAGCATGTAAATCTTTGTACTTGCCCCTTCCCCTTGATGGCTTTCTTATAACCACCCCCAAACACCCTCTCTATCCATCCTCACTCTCCTTCCCCTCAGCTAAAATAAACTCAGTGAGGTAAGCACTGAAGGAATCTTGGGATGAGTTTTATACAGACTGTTCTGTCCCTACTGAGAAGTGACCGAGTAGAGCTCAGAAGCATCTACCAACCACCAAACTGACCTCGACCAGGCGGTAAAGAGGCACACAGGTAAGAAAGTTTGCTTTTAAAAGTACTGATATGAGGCTGTAACAGTGCATAAGGATGATTTACATTTGGTTGTGGTGAAAATATGCACTGGATATGCTTAGCGTGCCTTTGAATTCTTCTGCCATTCGTCACTAAATCAGTTAACTTGTGTCTAACTAATGACATGTGTCCGTGTCCTTCAGAAGAAGAAGGAAATGATGATGCAGTCAGGCCTGAGTGACTTGACGAAGCAGAGGATGTTGCAGGCTCAGGCCCTGTCTCAGGAAGCCAGGGGGGGTAAGACAAGATAAGAAAAAGTGCCTTTAATCAACCACCATTTTGTAAGATCACAGCTCAACGGAATAACTGAACCTCATCTCCATGCATGTTGCTCTGCCGTTTGCAGATGAATAGACAGTGCCAGCGTGTTGTTCAAATTTCTCCAAACACCACAGTATGGACCATCCCAGCAGCACTGTTTGTTTCCAAGCAGATTTCTGCCAGAAAGGCTTTGAAACCGAGTCTCATAAAGTCAGCAAAATGTGACTCCTACCACTGAATTTTTACACAGGCCGATCAAAGCTGGCTCCTCGAGGGGGGGCACATGCCCAAACCGCTCCCCACACTTATCACGTATGAGTAAAAAGGGCCATCCGCTCTGACACAAGTCTTTCATCCAAAGATCCTATTTATATGCCCAGTTACCCATGCAACTCTGGAGCACAACAAACATTACACACCACTTGACATCATCTTGAGGCTATTTTCGACCCACCACCATGCTGTGCCACAACATGAGAAGAGACCCTGAGCGAAAGCGATGATGGGTATTTAGTAATGCAGCACGTAGTTTTGCTTTCCATATCAGTCCTCTTCAGCTGTTTGAAGCTGAAACAAGCAGAGCTGCAGAGACGCTGCCAGGGGTCCACATTTGTACGCTACCTCATCCTAAAAATCTTTATAAGAACATTAGAATTTCATTAAGTATATATTAAGGAGTTAGATAGTTTTGAGTTAGGAGTTTTGAGCACAAAATATTTTTTTGCTCTTATTTGTGATTTTGGCTTAAGTACTCTCCCTGTTTTCAATGGACAAAAGCATCTGTTCTTTTCGTCTGTCGTATTGTGCAAAAGGTCTTAACTTGGGGAAGAAGATCAGCGTTCCCAGAGACGTGATGATCGAGGAGCTCAATCTAACCTCCAACAGAGGCTCTCGCATGTTTCAGGAGAGACAGAAACGGGCTGAGAGGTTCACACTGGAGAACACTGCCAATGGCCCGTATGTCACAAATGTAAGGAACCCAGACGTGTTGCTCGCCATGCCCCACACGCACTCACTGCAAACAGCATTACATAACGCACCAGGCTACGATTTCCATACACCTTAGAGACAATCCAATACTGGCTTTTGGGCACAGCATACATCAGCCATTAAAGTCAATATGGTGCAAAGAGCAATAATGGACTGAGCCTTCAGTAACAAATTCACAGTCTATTTTTAAACACTAGAAAGCAATTTTACATGAAGACAGCGCTTGCTTAAGCAGCACTGTCTGCTAGGCAGACAGCTTTTGATTCTATTTGGGGCTTAGATTCACCCAAACACCTTTTCTGACTTACTTACGCAAGAAAACAAAACCAAAAAAAAGCGGTCCAGGTCAGCCTGCGCTTACACTGACTGACATGTTGAGCCGGGCTCAAATCAATAGCAATTACAGCTGCATCTCGGAATGCTCGATGTGCTGCATAAGAAATAACGCCTATTTGAGTTTTGTTGGTGAATTTTAATCAGGGAACTGCAACAAACCAAAAACATCTAAACATTGTCAGAGCACACTCAAGATACACAGTCCTCTCTGGAAGTGAAAAGTCTAAATACAGACATATCTACATGTGAAACGTATTTAGATATAAAGTTAAAAAGTAACACGACTGCACAGTCCATCATTACATTATTCCTACAAGACATTTGTCTCATATATGTAAATATGTAAATCTAGTGCATCTCTTATATAATAGTGACTGTGATGTCATTTGAGGATTAAACACATTCACAAAATCTATAACTCATCATGTTTCCTAGGTTCAGTCTGAGGAAAAGTCTCCCCCGGAGATAGTGTCAGATCCACAAGCTGGAAAAGAGAACCAGGCTTTCTCCATCCCTGGTAAGCACAGCCTGGTGATGAACCTTCAGAAGACTGTAGCGAAAAAGGGCAGTCCGGATGTGCTGGCTCCAGGTAAACGGTAATGCAGGGGAGAGAGGATTGCCTCAGACTGTCGCAAGCCTTGAGTAGTATATATGCAATGCGAAATGCTCGGGCTATGCACGGGCACTGTTTCACCCCTGTCTGCCAGAGATCACTTTTCCAGTGGAAAAACCACTGAGCATATGTATTAGTTTCCTTATACTCACGGGAGGGGAGCTGGCGGTCTGAGCAGCTATCTGTGGGCTTCTTTGCTGAGTGCTGATGAGTATTTGGCCTGGCAGAAGGTGCTGCTTATAGTCTGAGTGATGATGAACTAAGCCTTGTTTATAATCAGGGATTTACACTAGGATCAAATTACCATCATTCCTATTGTTGACATTGGTGACATCATAGCTTTAGATGTCTAATTTATCTGTGTGTGCTTCAATAAGGATTGCTTTATGTTTAGTCTTCTGGTAGCTTTTAACTGAATGCTTTCCATTAACTTGGAACACCTTTTTTTCCGTTCATCTATGTCAGGTTATTCTGGCCCTCTGAAGAATATTCCTCATGAAAGGTTCAATACGACAGTAATCCCCAAATCCTACTGCTCCCCGTGGAGGGAAGCTTTGGGAGGCAATGAAGAGTTCCTAAATGCAGTCAATGCCCAGCTGCCACAGGTCCCACAAAGACTACAGCCTGCCAACTACAGGAGCTTCAACAGGTAAATCAACCAGTCTGTGCTCCGTTTAAACAAATCACAGGCTTGGGAGATCACCTTGCGTTTAATGATCCGGTATTGCCGCCCATTTACAGCCAAACGGACCCAGAGAGGACCTAACTGGGTAACTGGGTTATCCCTCAGCTTTTCCCTCGGCTTCGCTCCATGTTTCCACAGTTTGAAAACTTATCCTGCCTCTGGCTAGCACCTCCCTGGGAGGGAAGCAGTGGGATGGCTATTTTGAAGCCTGGCGCTTGACAGATGATCCACTTGGTGTGGGGAGGAGGGCACAGGCTTTTCACGGCAAATAAGACAAATCACGCTCAACAATCAAGGTTCTTAAAGGAATTGGGTGACATTTGAAAGGTGGAGAACATTTCTAACACAGGCAGATGGACAAATAACTTGTTGAGGAGAAACAAACTAAACCTAACTCGGTTAAAGCCGTCGGTCACACTGACCCAAGCTTCCACACTGTAACCATACCTCTTGTAAAGGGATCCTCTTACATCCTTAGGATTACAACAAAATTACGAAGCTTTAAATATGAAGTCAAATGCTCAGCGCAGCAACACAACAGAAGAGGAGGGGAAGGACTTCCAGTTTAAGACAGCACGTTGTGCCTCATGAATGCGAGGATCTTCGAAGTGCTTACAGGCTGCCTGTTGAGGACTTTCTGATTTCCCCTCAGATCTCCAATGCCATTTGGGGGCACCATGGCCAGCAAAAGGGTGATCCCGGTGATTGGATTTGAGGCAGTCGAGACGCCGGACCTTCCCCGCGTCACTTTGGAGCGCATGTGCAGACGGCCCAACTTCAACAGAGCACCGAGGGGATGGGGAGCCGGGTATAATCCCGAATCTAATGATCTATGAAAAGGCGTCGATAAAATAAGGACTGAAGCTCTGAGTTCTACTGATATAAAGGGTCATAAAGGCCCTCTGTTGATTACATAGAACTCCAGGAAAAGGGAATAAATCGCTTGCATTATATGTAAAAGGTTTGTTATAGCTGAGTGTTTTGGCCAGCTGAGGCATCATGATGGAATCATTTGTTTTGTACGGTCAGAGAAGCTCAGGACAGTGCTGCCACATATGATCAGTCCTTTCAACCGCTGGCTTTTTTCCTTCAACAACTGGAAAAATTTTATTATGCATATGTGAATTATATAGTAATGAATAAAACAGAGATCGAGTGACAAAACAGTCATTTTAATGACAAAACATTTAAAGAAAGTACAGTAACCTAAATAATTTGATTATGGAATATTAAGATTGTTCGGGAAAAAAAAGAAGAAAAAAAAAGGAAGAAGGTCAATGTAACCAAAAAATGAACGAGTTTAAAAATGCTCTGCATGCTTTACTATGCAAAATGAGACAAATACAGGTCTTTATATACAGCGGCTCCACGTGGTCCTGGTCCCACTGGCCAGAGGTCTCATGTCCAGAGTCTTTTTCTGTTTAAGTTGCGTTACTTTTTTAATCTAAGTAATGACACAAGCATCATCTTTAAACCGGCTGTGCTCATCCAGTTCATTTCCTGCTAGGTGGCATTACTAAGAAGCGACTGAGCCGTGGCAGGAGCAGTCCTTCAGCCTGAGCACAGCAGCTCTTTACGCAAACACACCTCATCATGTTTGTGGTAAGGGACTGAAAGACACTGAATGACAGCCCGACTTCACAGCAGCGGCTATTCACCGTGACGCGAGCCGTGTGCAGCATGGGCGCCCATACGCTGAGGATCCTGGGAAGGGTAGTGGATTGTACCTGGGGGTCTCATCGTCATAGGTGGGGGCATAGGAGGTGCCATGTGAGTCATAGGGTGGAACATTGGAGGGCCAAACCCTGAAAACAACAATATGGTTACCATCCGAGCTGAGCTGCGAATCGTTTCCACCAAAGTTAAAGGAAAATAACTGATCAAAAAGGTTTTTACCGGGAGGAGGAGGATTGATGCCTGGAGGTGGTGGCAGAGTTATATTCATGACAGCAGGAGAGGAGCTTGGGTCTAAGTTGAAGTAGTTTGCAGGAGCTTCTTCATCAAGAGATGGTGGCGGGGGCAAAGCTGGTATGAGAAAAGAAATTGAGGGAAATAAAATTGATGTTTTACTTAAATTGCCTGAATTATTCTGCATGAAAGGAGGGTGAAACAAAGGATGAAATCAAACAAAATCAAAAACATTACAATAATAATACAAATAAATTACTTTTCTTTAAAAAAAAAAAAAAAAAAAAAAAAACACTGGTGCGAATTATATTTTCTACACAAAAACTGATTATTTAGACTCACCTCCAGGCAGACCTGGTACAGGATCCAGTCTGGTACCCATCTCACTGACACCATCCTTGACACCATCCTTCCCTCTGGCTGCCTGAGACCTGTAACAACACAGCATCTATATTGAAAATCACTTAATTAAAAGATCCCAAATTGGTGTGCAGCAGCAAGACATCAAGAGAAGATCCTCCTGCAGGTGCTGTGCTGCAGTGTTTCAGCGTTACGGTAGCACCATTCCAGTGTCAGTAATGATCACCTCGTAAAAGCACCACAGTCACTAATTTACTGACAGTAACAGCGATGGGGGCATAACTTCAGGTTGTTACAAACACTCATGCTCCCTGAACACCACCTGGCATTTAACAAGCAAATTACAGCACATCCTTTTAAGTGGCTGTGCGTGGTGAGCACCAGGGGAGTTGAGCAGAGTCCTACCTTCCCCACTTGACAGTGAGCCTGCGTCCATTGATGATGAGTTTGTTGAAGGACTTCTCCGCAGCCATTTCAGCCGCCTGCCGTGTGGCAAACTGGATGAATGCACACTGCTGCCTTTGGACGATGGTAATGGTTCGAATTTCACCAAACTGGTAGAAGTGACTTCTGTAATGACACAAACAGACGCTCCAGAGTTAAAAAAAAAAAATCTAAAGGTTTCATAAGGACGACACAATAGAAAGAAATTAAAGATTAAACTAAATAATTACTAGTTGTAAGTTATTTATAAAAAAAAAGAAAGAACAAACGTCTGCATTAAATGCTTACTTGAGATCTCCGTCTGTGACAGTATCTCCCAAACCTCCGATGTAGAGGGTGGTGATGGACTTGTCCTCTGGAGGATCCAGACGGGGCATAGTTGAGGCCCGCTTCAACAGCTTGTCAGCTACTGGATCATTGATGCCATAGAAACGATCCTTGATGTTCTGGTCAGCCAGAGGGTCATCCGGATCTGTGGGTTTCTCATGCCTGGAGACAAACACAATGACTTGCATCAGATGGAGGAAACAACCACATCCCCGAAATAGGATAATTCCCATTTAGTGTGTGAATAGTGCACAGTGCTGAATCCAAAGCACATCTGACTCATGACACCCGACATGTGCTACTTACCGGTAAGGACACTCCTCCCCTCTCTTGCACTCTCCTTTCACCCAGAAGGAGCAGATGTGTGGCCGATTCCTTTTGTAATACGGGGTGGTTCTGGCCAGTTTGAGCAGCATATCACTAGAACTAGTAGCCTTACCAAGCTGACCTACAGGCCGAGTTCCATCAGTATTAGCAATCTGCAAAAGGACAAGGATGAAAAAGGATGAAACTACAAATATGCCAATATATATAAGATTAGATAAAGAGCACTGCAGCTGAATAAAAAACAATGCTATTGCAATCTTAAACATTCCGCTAAACATAAAAGACTACTACATAATCAAGTTAGATGAGATAAAGGTCATATCTAGATATAGATGAAGAGATTCTATGATTAGATTATGTTGAACATAAAAAAGGTAATCATACCTCTCTCTCCATGTTCTGTGTGTAGTACTCTTTATTCACATCTGACCTTGGAATCTCATCCTTCACAGTAAGTCCTGTGTCTCGGACCTGGATTGGCAAACCTGCAAAACACATGATGTAAATAAAAGGTTATTCTCAGAATTTAAAGATATGGGAGCGGGAAAGGCAAATGCAGAAAGCCTTACCATACTCCAGGTCCAGCAAACATGTTTGACAAACATTTTTCATTTTACTGCAGGTCTGACAGACTTCTGTCTTCTTGAAACGCATGCGTGTGCCCGGGCACCATCTGAACACCGTAAAGGGCCGAGCACAGATCTGATGGGCAGAGATGGAAGGGAATTCAGAATGTCCTTTCAGGGAAAATCTTCAATGCATTTTACATGAATATGACTAAAAACACACCTTGCATTCTTTTCCATACTTCTCCTTGGTCTGTAAAAAAATATGTACAATTGAACCCCAGTGTGGCACAGACAGCAAACACCTTTATTTGTAATGACACAGGTACGCTTACTCACCATACGGATATAAGGATTTTCTCCTAAACATGTCTGACAAAGAATAGGAAAATCCTGGAAAAGAAGGAAAGGGAGAATAATTGGTAAACCGAGCACTGTATCTGTAACTAGCCTAACATTCCCCTCTCTGTAGGACCTCGGGAGAAGTAACTCCATTTTCCCCTGTGCTTGGCAAAATTACGTGTGGATACACATAGTGCTATCGGACCTGCTCTCTCGCACTTTGCCATCTGCTGAAGGATGCTGTTTCAATCCAAGTGCAAGTTGCTGAACACGACCTTCCTTTAATCCATCGTCATCTAAATATAAGCAGCTCTAGAGGCTCAAACGTCAGCTACATATTCTAGGGTTACAACGTTTTAAGTATGATGTGAAGAAAAAAAACAGCATGTCAAATGGCCTGTTCAGCTAAAGAGAGGAACCTGATTTATTGCCTCATATGGTAGAGATTGTGGCTTTTGAAAGGCTCGATTATACTGCTGCTAGATGCCCAATTATGACGTTTTTGGAGGTAGAAGTAGAAGTATTTTTAAGAAGCGGTGAACGACCTAAAAAGGTAATAAACAGACTGTTCAAAGGTGGCTGACGTTATGCCTTTAAAAAATGCCTTTAAAAAAGGCATAACACGCTGCCATTTTTATTCGTAGAAATGATGACATTAACCAGGGAAACAGATGGAGTGCTTTCCTGTTAGCATAGGCTATCCTTTTTTCTAGATAACATTTTACTCGATCAGAACTCAGGGAACCTTACTAATACTGAACAGTGGTCATTTACTTGGTATCTTAACTAAAATAATGTTTAACATAAATTAGAGACTTTAATATATAACACGACAACTATCATTCTTAGCATGCTAATGCTAGTCTGGATTAGCCAACACTATCACAGCTCATGTTTGCTTTTGTTTGGATCAATATTGGTAAAAAGCACGTAACCTACACAGCAGCAAACAATCACGGCTGAATTAACCAATCATAAGCCAGTTGTCTATGTTTAATGTACGTCCACTGTGTGATTATCAATGAATGCTAATCCAGAATGCAGCCACGCTTCAACAATTAGCCAACGCTAACTAGCGGAAAGCTAACTAGCTTCCAAATGTATAGTTTGCAGATGTATTTCTCCCAGCAAGTCTCGTAATATCACCCAAGCAAAAATTCCATTCAGTCACAGACGTTATTATATGAATTACAAAGACGATTCCACGTACCGCGTCCTCCCAGTTCTGCCTATTATAGGTGTTGGATCCTAGGGAAGTCGCCATTTTGCAAAGAGCGAGAGAAGCGGGCCAAACAACGGACGCGAGAGTCGTCACAACCCAGAATGCACCGCGACGAAGACCCAGGTTTCACCTTGTGGTGTCGCTCTATTTCAAGGAACAGTCATAGTTATGCTCATATCACAGGATTAAAGGGCTATAAACTGTAAAAGTCAGGTTTTATCTTCAAAAACGAAATCTAACTAGAGAAAATGTAGTTGTCCGAAAAATCAATTAAACATGAGTCATCTTCAAACCCCAAAAAAGGAACACCATCCCAAACTTGTTACTTTTACAAATAGTACCCAACAATTAGAAATTTAGACCGATTTATTATTTTTTTACAATTATACACTTGTTTCTTTACATTCTCAGATGAATTAATTACAATACTGCAGGTTAAAAGTGTATTTTACAACTTGTATTGCTTAAGCTTTAGTTGCTTCTTCGTTTTTAATTAAAAGCTGACCAATCAAATATTCCCTGCCATGCATATCTGAGTCTGACTAAACTGAGTTCTTTACAGTAACTTGTTTTCTTAACGTGGTTACGGATTAAAATAATCTGTAACTGGCTTGCCGTGTCTGTAGCTGGTTTTAAAAGAAATATAGGGCAGTGATTACTGAGGAGTCCAAGGAAATATGGCCTCTGCATTTTTGGAGTACGGTACATTTGTTTGTGTTGTGTTTTACTTCATGAATGGTAAACAACATTTGGGATTATACTAATTTTCATTTCTCACACAGTCATTCTGTTATTTTATGATACAGTGTATTCAATTAAGATCAATCTTATCCATTTTTGATGGACTTTAGATGGGGTTACTCTTACTCACAATAGGATGCAAGTCATTTTTCAGCCTCTTAGTTCATGAGTGAACGGCTGACTGGCAAGTGTATGTGAGCTTGTGTAAGCCAATTGTGTCGTCCACTTAAAGTTTATCCATCCACGTGGTTGGAATCAGGTCGAGGTGTCTTTGTTGTGAGAAATTCCAATTAGAGAGGCAAAGGATGTTGAAGATTACGGCACGGCCTTAAATCCTGGATGTTTACTTAAGTTCTAAGGGAGGTTGCGGAGTCAGAGTCAGAGATTAGAAACAGGCCTGGGGAGCTGAGGAAGTTGTCTTTTGAGCCCATTCCAATTTGAAAATATTTACACTCCCCCAACATTTTGGGTGTCCTTTGGAAAAACTTTTATTGGTATGAATCAGTTGCTTACTCTATGATCTTGTTCTTCTGGAAACTATTCTGACCTTCACCTCTTGTTTTCTTTTTTCTTTTAAGGAGGCAAACAGTGTGTGCCTTCCTCCCACTTAGTAGGACAAGGTAGTAATCTTCGTGGGGCATCACCTTCCTTATAAAGTCATGTGATCCTGTCTTGTCTATCATGTGACATGGATGGGACATCAGAGTTTTAAAGGCTGGCTTTGTCCTGGATTTAACCACTTCATGATCAAAATCATCAACCTCATGAGTCACAAGGTCAGTAGATGTCTAGGTGTCTCTTTACATTTCAGAGACACTTTCATAATATTTTTGCTCGAGGAAGTGATGGCTCTGATGTATAAATATGAGGTCCAGGGAGACATGATGGTGCTCTGAATGCCTGATAAGATCAGGTCATATAATCATCACTGTGAAGGATGTTTTTGTTCCTAGGAGTCATGATTTATATATTCTAATAGCTTTTAAGTGGGGGTATTGTATCTGATTTCGTATCTAGGTGCTGGATTCCAAACAGATGTAGACATTTTAAATGTTGCAGTGGGGCCTTGGTGCGTAAACTGTGTGCTGCGGTGACAAATCAATCACGCCTGCCCCGGAGCACTTTTTTTTTTTAACGAGAAATGGAAATCATTAAAACTTTCACGATCGTTCAAACGATCCCACTGCTAGAAGAGTAGAGCCGGGCAGGACGTCAGGCTCCACATAATCCCGGCCTTTAGAGGACGGATGCAGATAAGCCGCCGCAGGAATATGTTCGCTCTTGAGGACCTCGGCATGCATGCATGCGCATATGGAACGAAAAATGTGCCACACTGGCGCCTCCTGACGACAGTTATGGGCTACTGCTGGCGCATAGAAAGATAGGGGGGCTTTCTCACATTTCCCGATCTCTCCCAGCCGAGTCCACCGCCGCCGCGCCGCTTCCACTCCGCGGCCGACAGCAAACCGAGACGGCGCCGTGCGCCCTGCGTGCCTCCAGCCCGCCTCCGGTCCGGCCGGCCCCGGTCCTCCCAGACAAGGTGAGCACATCGACACGACGCGAGTCTGCCTTTTTTTGTGTTTTTTTGTGTGCTTATGCTCGCTGCAAGTCTGAGCAGCCCCGCCGCCCGGGCTCCCAGGCCGGGCTAGTGTGCGCCGTGTGGCGCAGACGGAGATGAGGCCAGTCCTATTTTTTTTCTTCTTTTTTCGGCCTGACTCTCTTTCCCCCCCCCCCCCCCCCCTCGGCTGGGAAGCGTTAAGCCCCGGCGGCTGAGCGGAGGTTCGGCTGGGCTTTTCGGCTCGGCTCGTGATGGTAGCGGGCAGGGACAGCTAGCCTTATTGTTGACGAGTGTGTGGTCGAAGTTTGCGCCCGGGATAGAGCCGTGTCCCGCCGCCCCGCTTCGTGATTTAACGCCGGGGTTCCTTTATGGACTCCGGCCCCGTAGCGCAAACCCCGGGGGACCGGCGACGGCCGAGCAACTTGTTTTTTCTAACTTTGTCGGAGCTGCGGCGTGTTGTTTTTCTTACCAAACGCTCCCCTTCAAGTTTGCGTAAGGAACCCGACACACGGTGTAACCAACAGCCCCTCACAGTTAAAAGGACGCACGGTTGTGAGCTCAATTTATAATTAAAGGCTGATTCCTGAGGGGGTTCTCTGTGCCAGCCAGCTCTGCAGGTCCACACATGGCAGAGCTGCACAAAAGATTAGGACGGGCATGCAACAATTGCTCCCATACTATCTCATTTGCCTAAACGATTCGGTGAGATTTGGCTTATCGGCTGCACCGGCAGTCTGTGTTGTGATACGATGCGTCAGATTCATCACGACCTTTCAGGCTCCCATCGTGCAGAAATGTCCCCACTCGGAGTCATTTGTTTGGGTCATGAGTTGAGTTGGTTGTGGATGAAAAGCAGACAGTGTGCTGCAGACTGTGCCACATGACACTCCAGAGCAGGAGTCGCTAAAGGAAGCGGGACGATTTAAACTGCGAAGATGCCTTTTTGTAATGTGTTTTTCTTTTTTTTTCTGATTTCACCAGCCAGCCAGCGTCTTCCTGCATCCGTCTGTGTCGCACGCGGCCGCTTTGTCACTCCTTTTGTGGCTTAAAACGGAGCGAACGCCCGCTCCCACCCAGAACAGAGTCTGTTCAACACTACCAACACTTGACTCTGCTCCACAGAAAAGGAAGCGGGGGGGGGGGGAGTAAAAAAGGGGGGCAGTCCAGACCTGCCTGAAATCTTTGGCCTGGGGGTGTATGCGCGTGCGAGCGCGCCCCTAAGTGAGTGAGAGATTACTGAAGTTGAATGACTCACACTGGAAATGTGTTTGGCAAAGTCACAAGGACTTTTCCTGCGTTTTCCCCCTTCAGCTGCAGAACACATTTTTGCAACTGTGACATGCTGTCCTTCAGGGTTTCATGAGATTTATTTGACCAGGGCTTTGCTTTATTATTATAATTATTTTCATTCCCCAACCATGTGGTGTGTATCACAGGCTCCTCCCAGCATGTGTTAGAGCAGATAAAAAATAGGCTTCTTTCCATTTGGAGATTACATTTGGTTGAAAAAAAGGTTGGGGGGGGGGTGAAAGAGGATGGTTGCTATCATTTGTTTGTCGTATTTGCAGAGAGCTGTATCTTAAGTTGCCTCTCTGTTTATCTGTGCCAACCGTTTGTTCTAAACCTCCATCTGACTGCTCCCTCTGGCTACCAAACATGCTGCCATCGAGCCCGTTCAGCTGATGAAGGCTGCCGCTGCATCCATTTCATCACATATCCTCATTTTTCCGCTTATGTTTACCTGCAGAAGGCTTTAACGCGGGCGCAATGCCTACACCTGGAGGCCGATGGCCTCCACAGATCAGAAAAGATGTAATAAAGAGCATCTTCGGACGCATTGACCGGGTCTGTGTAGAGTTAAGGGGCTAAAAACAGGAACTAAAAGTCAGTTGTTTTAGGGCTGACTTATTGTAATGTCTTGATGGAGGCGGATGTCAGCTTAATTGTGTGCAGGAGCTCTACCATCACGTTTAGTCATTGTTGGAAGCTACACGGTCCACAACATGCCAGCTCTTGTATTTTTCCATGTCCGTGCCCCTTGTAGGTACTCTGTGTGTGGGGAGCAGACTTCTCCTCAGAATGTGGCCAAAGCCAGGCAGCTATCCAAAACTTGAGCCCCCACCAACCTTTTCTGCAGGGTAAAAGCAGCGCTTTGTCCTTCTCCCGATGGTTGTTATTCATATGTTCCTGCTACAAACACTTGCCCCACGAAGCGATGGAATCTACAACCGGACCTGCCCCAAAGACATTTCCTCATATTTAATGACGCTTCAGGGTTAAAATTCTCGATTGCAAGAACTTTGCTAGTAAAGTAGGTTGTATTAGAGCCTTTTTCTGCCTTGTATGTGGTATTCTTTTGGCTTAAGCCCTGCTTTTGTAAGGGGTATTGGAGAGTAGGAGCTGGGTAAATACATTTCAAACAGCTCAGCAAAACCGAGTATTAGCAAATGATCCGATAGCATCAGTAATCCTCAGGAAAACCTGGAGAGTTGCTTTTGAATGGTGCTAGTCTCCGTTAGACAGTTGGCAGGCACTGGGGGTGTCCACATGTGTGACTGGCTGGCTGGCTAGGCTAGCGGCGCGGCTGAATGCTACAGTATGCAGGCAGATCAGATTACTGAACGATTAGCCATGGCCTCCTATCCGCGGCCCAGGGAAATGATTTTCCACTGTCATAATTCCTTCAGCCGAATTACACAGGCCAGTTACTCAGATATATTCTCTACTCCGGCTCTCAGCGGAGCGTGAAGATACCTTATAACGTGGCTGCACCCGAGCACAAAATAGTTTTCACATTTGGATTTCTGGCTGCGCTCCTGCGCTCACTTTCAACAAACGGCGTGCAGCGTGACCCAGCAACGGCGGGGAATGGAGCAAAGTTATGTTACGTAGCGGGAGCTGAGACACGTGGGAGGCGGGGGGGCAGAACAGTCCCAGAACCTTTTAAGTGTCCTTCCATTATTAGACGTGCATCAGAAATGAGAGCGCATGACAAATGGCCGATGAGGCGGTGTAAATCAAGCGGGCCTCTGGTGGAATTTTACTGACTGGAAACAGAGGAAGGGGGTGGGGGGGAGTGGGAGAAGCTAGCCTGGCCAAGGTGGGACCATGGTTCCCGAGGTGCGTACCCCTGTGAGGCAGGAATCCGATACATTCCACAGGCTCCCGTATCCAGTGGAATAATGGTGACGATGGGTGGTGGTGGTGGTGGGGGGGGGCAGCGTTTCATCAGATGACGCATGACAGGGAAAGTAAGATCTGTCTTGTGCTCGGAGCTGTCCAGCTCTGGTTGCGTGAAGGACCAGGAAATGTGCCAGCAGAGGTTATGTGAGATATGGACTTATCTCCTATCAGAAGACGGACCAATTTTTTTTTTGGAATAGCTTATCGTGCTTATTGCCCTCCTTCCCCGCTCAGATGGATGGCTTCAGCCATTCCCGAGACACTTTGATCCATATTAAGGTACCACAAAGTGACATAAGAGCGAGAAAAGTCCACTCTTCCTCAGCAGCGGCTCTCCGCTGCGCTCTGATTGCAGCCGCAGTGTCCTCCAGCTGGGTGGCATCGGCCGTCCTGGAAGGTTTCACAACTTCACCTGCTTTTAGATCAACACGTCACATTTCATTTTCTGCTTAGAGTTGAGCTTTCAGAGCTGTGTGCTCTCTAGCCTTTAACTCAAAGGGTTTTATTTTTACTGCTAGACCGAGAGGGTGGGGGGGAAAGGCCCTGTTTTATTTAGTGGTCAAAAAGCAAGCTGTCGGGTGTTAATGGACTTCACCTCCGCCATTCCGACGGGCCCTCGGGGTGTTGTGCGTTCACATGCTCGGCCGTGGCGCTCTGGGCACTGGGCTGTTAATGAAGCCATTTTCAGAGACGGAGGGATGCAGTAATGGGAAGGCACCTCTTCGCCGCCGGATATTCTAACCCCCGTTCTCAACCTAAGTGCTATCAGTCATCAGATATGATTAGATTTTTTTCCCCCTCCTTTGTCCATTTAGCAGGTTGGATGGCTCTTTTTTTTCCCTACTTTTAGTTGGAGATGCACATCACCGTGTTGGATTTGAGTAACTCCGAGATGGACAAAGCTGCCGTATTGAACGGGTGGGGTTTGGGTTGGGGTGGAGGTTTTGCGCAGGAGACGGGGGGGGGGGGGGGTAACAATAAAACACACTTGTGGATGTGCAAATGTTTCCCCTCGGCGTGTGTGCACGGTGGACTTTAAACTCACATCAGTGGGTCCAAAGTTCAGTGTTGTGCACACAGTCGGAGGACAGGTGGAGGGGGTGTTGTGTGTTTATCCAGTTGTCTGGTGGCCTCAGCTGAGTGTGGCGGCGCAGCAGATCCCACACACACGCTCTCACACACACGCTCTCACACACACGCTCTCACCCCTGCCCCGTGCGCGCCTCCAGCCCAAAGCAGGGCTATTGTAAAACGGCAACCCGACACGTACAGACGGAGAATGTCAGCCCTCGGCTCAAGCTACAGAGAGACGCCTTTTTTAAAAAAAAAACACGTTTTACACTTTTTAATTGGGGCAGTTGGTGGAGGCGGAATGTCATGGTCATCATATGTTGTCACGGCGTCTTGTAGGTGTCGCCTTGTTTTCAGGCGAGGTGTTTATCAGATCTGATGCTCAGCCTCTTCAAGCTCACCTGTGTTGAATTGAATGTGTCACCGTGACGGCGAGCCCGCTCTCGCTTCTTTTTGTTTCGGACGAATGTGGAATGCGATGAAAGTCCTCTAAATCGTACCTCGGTAAAACAAAAAGGCATTCAGTTTTCCTTCCTTGCCAGCGGTCTGTATCGGTCCCGATGGGTGTTTTTTGAACGTGATTGAACATGACTGTTGAATGGCAGATCTCTAAAGAAGTGAGTTTAAAAAGGAGACAAAGCTGCCTGTGTCCTCTGAATGAGACCAGTGTGAGTCAAAGCAGGAGAATGGCTTTGTGCTTGCTGTATGTGGAAAAGCCTTCATGAGCAATGCTGTATGTCACTGAAATGCAAACGGCAGTAGAAAGAATGGCAAAGTGTGAAAAGTGAATGTTTTTTACCGCCGTCATTCACACTGGACACTGGTCTACCATTTTGGACGAAAATTGGTTGTGAACTGGGGGCGCGCTGGGGCTCTCGGGATTGTGAAACATTGAAAAATGATCAACAGCTAAAGTACACAATTATCGTAAAGACTCAACCACTCTGGGAAAGTACAAACTCTAAACCGGAGGGAATAACGGGCCCGATCAGGCACTGAAAACACCATCACTCTGCTCAGTGCCTCTGGTTTTTAAGGCAAAACTAATGTTGGCCGGAGGAGACGGGGAACAGTTTACCTGTGAGGTGTTTGGATTCTTGCAAAATCACAGCAACGACAGACAAGAATCCTTTTGGGGCCAATATACTTCTATCAAAGTGCTTGATCTTTCAGATGGCTGTGTGTGGTGGGACATTCTGCACTGTTCCTCTGCTAGAACTGTGCATTGAGCTGAATTCTTTCATCATGAGGTTAGTCTTAGTCGTTGTCATCGTTTGGCCTCTGGTTTTTGTGTTGTACTCAAAATGCACAGCGCTGAGACCCGGTGCCTTGAACAAAACAAAATCATTAAAGAATAATCCCAAACAGTAACAATAATTTGTCTCATTCATCACTGCCGTGACTAAATCTGTCCCAGTCGGTAGCTTCTTAATTACACCTAACAGAACTTAAGTCTAACTTTGTAGTTATCTTTTTAGGCTAAAGATAATTTGTGAATCTATAGTTCGACCCCGGCTGATTCCAACTCTTCAGCAAAAGCAGAAGTGAGCTGGACGGGGGTTTCGGTGCTCGGGTGCACGCGCCGAACGCCGAGCGGCTCTGTAATCGCGGCTCGTACTTCACAGTTGTGGTGAACTGCGCCGGCTCTGTTTGACTGTTCTTCCTGAGGCCTAAACATCACAGCTGTGACCCAGTGCCGTCTGGAAACCCGTGCTCTGTGTTTACCAGGCAGTTTGTTTGCAGCGCTGTCGTGATGACTAGTGATCCTCTCACAAAAATGCGAGGAGCGCACACCTACACGAGGTCATGCAAAGGTTTCGCTTTTCCTTTGTTAGCCTGTGATTACAGAAAGTGCTGTAAGACAGGACAGATTTCTATGAAATGCTCTTTCTCTTTGCCGTCTCTTGTGTGAGAGCGCGCCAGGCCGGTGTGTGTCATGCCATCCCACATGCACTGGGTAGGATTTTTAGTAAGGCATCTGGTGCTCAGTGCCTCTATTTTTCTCTTCTTCTTTTTTTTCCACCTCTCCCCTAACTCTTTCCCCTAAAGCAGACCAAACCACCACAGCACAGCAGGTCATCTGGTGTCCAGTCAGCATCCATCTGTGAGCGCGTTTCACTTCCCTGTAAACAAAGCACGGTGGCATGCGAGCCGGTATTAATGCATCCAGCCGGCTCAAACCTAACCTAATTGTCGAATGGAAACCATAGGTGCTTAGCCAGATATGGGGATAATCTCTATTTCAGATCAGCGGGTCGTGTGGGAAAAGAGGCCGCAGCTGACGACACGCCCGCTCTTCATCTTGAGTTGGCGGAGTGGAGAGAATTGTAATGGCGCTGACCCCCGGGTTGAGCTCCTGGCAGCACCAGGAGCGTCCCTCCGGTCAGCGGCGGAGCCCGGCCTGCTGTCCCGTCCATGGCGGGGGGGGGGGGGGGGGGGGGGGGGGATGCAGACGCCGGCTTGCGTTCTCCTGCTGTCTCCGTCCGAACCGGGCAGGTGCCGGCAGCCCACAGGTCAGCGCAGACGCAGCCGGGGGCACCCAGACAGAAGGGAGGCCGGAGGCTGCCGGTGACAGCAGGATGAATGAGTTTGGTTATGCTGCGGGGGGGGGGGGGTTTTGGCCACTTTTATTCAGGGATGCCATTACCGGCGGGGTGGGCTGTGACGGCGGCCGGCTGCTCCCGGTGCAACGGTCAGCAGCCTTTACAGGGGAGCTCCAAGGCTTTGTGGGGGCCACATTAAAAAGAACTTTTGTGGGGTTGTGCAGGCCTGCGAACACAAACAGTCCCCTACCCCCTCTGTGAAGTGCTAAGTGGCCGGATATGTGTGGTGAATGGGACACAGGTGTCTGGGCCGAGCTGTGGGAGCCTGGCCAGAGGTCTGTGTTTGTTTTCTCTCGGTAATGGCCCCCCAACCCCTCTGCTGCAGCTCCAGCGGGGCTCCCCGGCTCTCCGTGGGTCGGGCCGCGGCCCCCACCTCTTCTGCAGCTGCAGGACCGGACTTAAGTAAAGAATCTGATCACAATATCAACAGTGACATCCCACAACAGTGTTGTGGGTTTTAGGTTTTAACGAGCTCGGTGGTTTTGAGGCTCCTCTCTTTCTTTTCTTTTCGGTTCTTTTCTTTATCCCTCCGCTGCCTCTGATCCTCCCCAGCAAATTTGGAGCCATTTGAAGTTGCCAAGGCTCGAGCTTTTCTGTCGAGACCTCAAAGTGCTTATGTGACAGGTAGAGAAGAGCTGGAGGGGAGTAACACGACTCGACCATAATCTGCCTCGGTTGTCCACACCCTCCCGTTCCCGCTCCCCTCTCTTCCAGCGGCTTCTGGGCTGACGTCACACCGCTAAGCCCCCCTTTGTGGAGTAATAGCCTAAAGGTGCGCTGTGGGCTTTGGCATAAAAAACGGCGCGCACACCACCAGGATGCATCTCCATACGGCGCCTCCTGTGGGAGGGGAGGTAATGGGCTGTTAACCCCTCAGCCACCTCCATGTTTGGATGCCACACCGTCGGCTCCGGCTACTATCTGCCGCCCTGATCTGATTGTTGGGGTAACCCCGTGGCCTCCCCAGATGGTCAGGCTTCAGAGTTGGTTTATGAAAACCACACAGTTAATATCTGGCCTACATAGCAGTCACCCGGCTCTCTGCCCGCCCCTCCGCTCCCCCTCAAACTCTGCTCTCATTTCTCTCAGCCACCCTCTGTGCCATTGTCTGCGACGCCTTCTCTTGAGTGCCCTGTTTTATTTCTTTATTTCTCTCATCTTTTAAAATTCCAGAATCTATTTCTTTTGCCCCCAGGCTGAGTGGGTGATGGTGAGGTGGTGAGAGACAGTGTAGCAAATTAAATTTGGTCTCCCTCTTTCTTTTTCTTCCATTTTCCCTTCTCCCAGTGGACTCGGGCATGATGGAGCAGTGGAAGGAGAAGGAGAGCGGAGAAAGCTGGAGGAAAAAGCCCATTTCCCATGCATTACCGTCTCTTTCCTCAGGGTCTCCAGTCGGCTAACACCTATACCTCTATTGCTTCCCCCACCCTCCTCTCTTTCTCTTTAATTTTCTTTTCACTCGCCCCTGTCTCAGCCCTGCTGCTCCTCATGCACAGTCTAACCTGAAGGTCCCTCTGCTCCAGCTACCACTGCCAACACAGTCTGACCCACTTTATTAGTTTGGCTCTAGCGAATCATTAATCGAGGTTATCTAACTGTTCCTGTAATGATTCTGCTGTGACTCGTGTGTCAGAGACTTTCTGCGTTTAAAACCAGTCGGGCTGCTACCCTCACGCTTCTTCCTCCACACATTTGTACTCTATCATAACATCTCTCTTGCAAAAAAAAAAAAAAAAGAAAAGAAAAAAACATTGTTCCTACAGCTAAACTATATGTTTAATAGGTGTGTTGTGCACTGTAATATGTCATTGTGTCAGAGCACAATACGAGAACTAAGTGCCCTGAATGCAAATTAATCTTGCTGGATGGCAGGCGCTGAATAGAGTGTGGTTTTGGGGAGAGCAGGGGAGCGAAGGGAGGGACAGAAGGAGGGCTAATAGTGGCGACGGAGAAGAGAGGGAGAGAAAGCAGCATGTGAGGAGGAGGAGGGGGTTGTGGGGTGTAGTCATAGTCAGGCCCATTCATCATGCAGTGCCTGCTGGGATGCGCTGGGGTCAGTCCCGCACAACACAATTACTGCCTGTTCTGGTGTGTTGTGCCGGGCACCACTGTCTTCCGACCATGTTCTGGTGTCTTTTGTTAGTTTCTCTCTCTGTTCTGGCTCCCATTTCCCCCCCGTTTGCATGTTCTCCTCTCCGCTCTGTTTGGCACATCTCATCTCTCTCGTTATTTTTTTTCTTCTTCTTTCCCTTCTCCCCCTTCTGTTGCATAATTTTTTAACTTGCAGCTCAGGCGATCACTGCAGGAGCTCTTTGAACTGAGCGTCTCAATTAGCTATGCATTTGTTGCTTTTTCTTCTTTTTTTTCCCCCCTTCTTTTGCTCTTTAATGCTTAGCTTTTTTCTCCTCTTGAAAGTTTGCCTCAGCTCTCAGCCCTCTTTTCCTCCCGACATTGATGGACACGGCTGACGGGCCCGGCTATGGGGGTGTAAGATGCTTGTAAGCACGTTGTTTATCCTGCCTGCCTCCACGAGGCCACAGATGTTTCCAGAAAGCTGTAAATATCTGCCGTTTTGCTGTAATGCCAGTTGACAGCACGTCCCAGCATAAGGCTATCTCTGCCTTCCTGCTCTGGGTGCAGTGAAAGAGTTTTCCCTGCCCGGGAGCCTTTAGGTTCGTCTGAAGGCCTAAATGAAAACGTCTCAGAAGGTTCCAGCAACGATAACTTTTAACGGCAGATCCAGACATCTTTGTTAAAGTACTACATGGCGGCGTTACAACATCTGCTTTTGTTTCTCCGCTGAGCCAACACGTACGCGGGGATTAGCCTCGTACAGGCATCCACCTGGCTGTGCTCTCACATATATGTAGACGTTAGTATTTAGTGTTCATAAAGAAATCTTCTTTTTTTTCTTTCCTTTCTGTCAGCCCAGTTCTAATTCGGAGTTGATCGACTGCGACAGTTACCATAGATGCACACTGGTGTTTTTATTAACCCTTTTGAGTCTTTTGAGCAGACTTGCTACCTGAAATCTCTTTCGTTTCAGCTGTGATGACACTGGTGCTTTCACCATCTTAAAAGCTACTTTACCCTCTATGTCATGGCTCTAACATTAAAGATAACCTCTGTTGGCTTTGTGTCAAGATAAGTTGCCACTGCAACCCAACACAGGGTGTTGCATTAGGATTGTTTTTTTTGTTTTTTTTTATTCATCCTTCTGTTAGTTTTCGGGTTTCTTGTTTTTAATTTCACAGAAATGGCAATCGCAGATTTGTAGCTATATAGTCAGAGCTATAAAAAAAAAACACTTTCCGATGAGTTTTAGTTAGATTAATATTTGTCGGTTCGGGTTTTAATTACTGTAAAGCTACTGTTTTGTTTACAGCAAGGAAGCAAATGAGGGTTTGAAGTGATGGCATTGTTGGATCTGCTGGTTCCATATATATGTATATCGTTTTTTTGTCTAATAATGTGGAGCCTCTTTGTAGTCTCTAATCCTCATATGTAATTAACCTGCCACGAAATGACAAATTTTCTCTTTAGAATTCTTTCTCTTATTCCTGGTATAAACAATTTGTAGATTAGGCTTTTTTGTTTTTGGCTTGCTTCGGGGCATTATTGTGTTCTCTGCATAAATTCCCGCACGCCCAAATGGAGAAATGGGAGAAAATACAGACACACCACTGGGTTCACTGGGTGGTGGCTTGGCTGAGGGAGAAACTAATAGGAAGCCCAAAGATTTAAAGAATGACAAATTATTGCCAAAGTATGCAGCAGAACTGCACATCTGGAAGTTATTTGGAACAATGAAGTGTCTTCAGGGTATCCATGTCCGGCTGCTTTAATACTTCTCTGTCTTGGCTTATTTAGGGAGCATTTTCTCCTCCATTTTTTTCCTCTTTTGACAATTCAGGAATATCTTGGATGGTATGGAAAGACCGTTTTGGCGATCCTCCGATGCGCTTTTCACCTCGGTGCCTGTAATTGACCCTTTTGCGTGTTGAAAAGTGCTTGCGGGTTGTACGATTAGTATCTTAGGTTTTATAGTCATCCGCTCCCAAACCACGCAGATTGTAACTCTATCCTTTTTCCAGACCTGTCAGCTGCCGCGGCCTCTGGCCAAATGCTTTGACCCTACCTTTTAAGGCCGATGAGTGCGTTTCAGCCGTGGGATCATATCCTGGGACCGCTGTGCTCGAGTCAGCCGTGAGCCAAGTGAAACCAAGAGGGGCCGTGTTCAGTGTGAAGTGGCCTTTGAGCTCCCCTGCATAACCTCCGCTACCAATCCGGTGACCCGGCCGTATTGTGTTATCCGGGACGAGCACTGCCCGCGTCCCGTGGCGACGGGGTTGCTAAGTACACCTGCTGGAGGGCCTCCCGGGCCTGCAGACGCAGCAGCCTGTCTGTCATTCCGTCGTCTTTTTGCCTGCCCTAATGAAGCTCGGGAGATGTGACGACACGCCTCACATTTCACTCCTCACCTAATTGTGTTGATGTGGAGGCTGATATTAGCGTTGTGGTTGTTAATCTTCCCTGCGAGAGGAAATGGCGGAGTCATCAAGGGACACAACACAGCTAATTAGACTTGTGTATGATTTCATGTTTGAGTGGAGAGGTGGGGCTGATCTGGCATCTGTCAAAAGATCCAAATGAAAGGGAGAGAATGGCTCAAGCAACCCCTCCTCTTTCCGAAAGCTGTTATCGATTAAATGGGCATGGAAAGTTGTTTCAAATTCTGGGCTTGAGTTTGTCGTGTTCTTTGTGCTTCGGAACTCAGTGGGAAAAAACTTCAGCCTTCATCCCCCCAATTTAATAAACATTTTGAAGAGCTGGAGGTAAAGTAGCGTGAAGCTGCACACCTAGTTGGAATACTTAGACAACCATTCGGTTTTCGACGTCATCCTTTGCCAGAGGACAGCTGTTAGTAGCTCTTACTGATCGGGTTCTGAGGCCTCTTGTTCTCAGAATGACTGAAGGCGAAACTTCAACTCGTGTTACTGGAAAATCAAAGGTAATGAATTAATGATAAAGGTTTTAAAGAAAACACTATTAGAGGGGCTGTCAGGAGAGGGAGGGGGTCTGCATTTTCTTTGTAGTGTAGATCATTGCCAGTCCAAAGAAATAAGCAAAAAATGTTTTGAATATATATGTTTTTATTTGGTCTCCTTTGCTCTTTTTTCCCCCCCTCCAGCTTCTAGTGCCGGTAATATTAGCCTCGGCTCCGATTTTGCATCCTTATGTGACCCGAAGTCGTCTTTTGTGAGAAGTGGTCAAATGTTGCGCTGCCCTGGGTCTTCAGCTTCGCTGCTGCTCTTAATGCATTCCGACTCCGTCGCTCGGGGGTGGGCAGATTTAATAATATATTAATATCATGTTGCGAGCTGTCACACCCCACTTGGGTTGAGAATTACAAAGCCAGCTAAATTTTTCTGCAGAGTCATACTCTGGTAGGCTCTTTAGCTTTTTCAAAGTCTGCCCTAGGCCTCGTTTGGTTCTGGATTCCAGCTCACTGCGGATGACATCTCCCCCCCCCCCCTATCATCCCCGACATTAACCCCCATCAGCGCACCAAGTTCTTGTGTTCATGTTTTGGGGTTTTTCCACCGGTACCTCTTAGCTCGTCTCCAGTCTACTCGCTTTCATTTCAACATATGTCCACTGTTTCTGTTGGGGCTGGTGCCTCCTACCAGTTTTAGCATCTACTCGGCTGGGGTTCCGAGCAGGCTGAGTGGGGCCGACAACAACAAACGCCCGATGGCATTCTTCCGCCGATCAACGTTGTAAATCCCCAATTCAGGACCCAACACGGAGGTTCAGCCTGCACGTGGTCCCCACCATGTCCTTCATTGTCTCCCGCTTGTGTTGCATACAAATGATCTCAGGGGCAGGTCGGCCCATCTTTCTGTTAGGGCTTCATTTATAATGGAAAACCACCTCAACCGAGTCGAGGTGTTTAAAGCTGAGGGAGGTACAAATGGAATAGCCCCGTATCTGATAGAGGCACTCTGACCTCCCGCCATCATCCCTGTCAGTCGCCGGAGTCCTTGCCGTCACCTGGGGGATAAACTTTTTGATGGAAACTTCTATCCTCTGTGGTATGAAGGGGAAAAGCAGACCCCGCGTTGCCTCAGCTGTTTGCTCCAGTGCAGACAGGAGGGCCTGGGCATATCTCCGCCTGTCACCGGAGCAGTTCCGGGGCTGTGCCAAACATTTATTGTTCATTCCTCTTTAAATCTAAATCGGGAAGAATGATGGCGTTCCTTCTGCAGTTAAATGTTTTACTACGCCTTAATTTATTTGCATAAACACATCTCAAATTTCTATTGGGGTGGAAAAAAAACCCAGCGTCCTTCCTGTAAATGTCACGTGAAATGGCTTCATTGTGGTCGTGGTCATGGTTTTAATGGGCACAGCAGCTTGTCTGAGGTCAGAGCCTGTGTGCAGTGTATGGCGGTTTTATTTCCCCCCCCGGACAGCCTCAATCTCCTGACTGAAACATCTTTTGACCAAAAACTAATCAGCAGAATTGCCTCTGAAACACCAATGTGGGATTTAATGACCTGCTGCTGAGGAGGGAATGTTGAATCAAATACAGACTCTGAACACAGATGTGTGTTTTACTGATGAATATACAGATGATACACTGTTGATTAAATGATTCAGGGTTTGGCATTTATCATTCCACTGCAGACACAAAGCATGTAACGTCTTCATTTGTTGATTCTGTGTATCTTCCCTTTTTTTTTAGGCTGCTGCGAATGTATGCTGCTGTTAAGAACATAGACCAAGATAACTTCTACTTCTTAATGCAGTCCATTAGCAGAGTCATTTCATGTCTGGAGAGTGGATGATGTATCTGCTTTTACAGTAGGTTATCTGATCCAGAGGGCTGCAGATGGTTGATTCCTATTGAGCTCCACTGCTCTGATCACCCTTCTCTAAAGCTTTTTGCTTTACTGTTTAAACTTCACGCAACAATAGTCTATAAGCAGAACTTTGTTACAGGCCAAACAACCCCTCGAGCGTAATTGTTTGGACAATGAGCGGCAACCTGATACTCATCAATCGAGTCGTCCTCGGAGCCCGACGGGGAGCGGTTGTCACAAAGTCCACGACAAAACCCCGTCTGACCGCGAATTCAAAGGCCGTGACCTCAGATTTGTGAAGAGATAGTCTGTGTTTGCTCATATGAAACAAAACACCCGGATTCTGCCCTGAACGTGGCTTGGAGGGCGTTCGGAGTGTGTGCGAGGAGACTTGAAAAATGTGCGAGGCGGCCATCTTTTCTGAAAACACAGCTTCTGAGTTTTTTCCAGAAGTCTGTTTTAGTTATTTTTTTTTTCCCTTTAAATCCAGCATGGCTTAATCATGGAGGACAGCACAGAGGGCCTGGCTCCACGCGTAGAGAAGGTGTCCCACCGACCACCTCTGAACTCTGTTTGAACTGTCCGCTCTGTGTTAGGGAGGCCCGTCAGCCTTTTTGTTGCCAGCGACGGCGAGCAGAGCGCCGGGGACGCGAGAGCGAGCGGCGACAGCCGGGCGGCGAGCATCCCCCCCGCCGCCTCACCTTACCGCAGCCTCACCCTGGGCGGACCTGGCTGTGACATCACCCCCTCATAATGGATTTCTCCCTCCCCTCCTGGTCCCTCGCTGCTCTCGTCAGCTGCTTTGCTCTAATTAGATGAGGGTGATTTCAATAAAGTTAGTGCCGTCCTCACTCCATTAGTTATATTAACACTCGCATTCCAGCCTCGGAGTCTTCCATCTATCCTCCTCGTTTCACCGGGGGGGGGGGGGGGCGGCGATTCTGCTCCGTTTTTTTTTTTTTTTTTTTCCTTTTCGTGGATCTGTGTAACCTAGTTACTGAGGCCCAGCAGGGGAGGCCAATCAATTAATGAACAAAGAAGCTCGCTCACTGAGAAGCGGCGCAAGTCTGGGACTATAAACGGGGTGCTCCCAAAACATGGTAGCTGTCAGTTCAGTGCTCATCTGATGGATGTTGTTTTGCTTTGTTGTTTTCCGTGTGTGTGTGTGTGTGCGTGCGTGTGCGTGTGCGCGCGGTTTCAGAAGACTAATAAACCCAGTGTGTATTATTTGTTTGAACCATCACAGCCATCACTCTGTGTCAGCACATTTACGTGAAGGTAAATGGATTGTGTCGTTTCTCGATGTCGTGAAAGGACATGGAAACAAAGCGTTTTAAGGGTCGTGCCGCTTCCCTCCGATAAAATGCCGACTTAAACTAATACATTAGATATGTGTGCTCTGGCAACAGGCAGATTTGAACAAACAAGCCTTCTCTTCTGCTCATCTCATCCACCTGTGCCGGCTCTCTATCTTTCACCGCTTTCTCATCCTTCCCTTTTCTCAATACCTCTTTTCATCCTCAGTAAGTTGCCCTTTTTTCCCCCTTCAATTCACCTCCCCCCCTCCCTCAGGTCCTTCCCTTATTCTTTTCTATGGTCTCTCCAGCCTCCCGGTCTCTCTGTCATCCCTTTCTCTTAATCCGTCTATTCGTCCCCAGTGTTCGGCTCCCTCGAGTTTCCAGTTCTGTCTCCCTGTGTGCGAGATTAGAGAACAGGCTGTTGTAACAAGCTGTTGAATAATGTAAGCACAGGGCTATAGGCCAGAGTTTCAGTTAACCCTTTGATCTCCGATCACACACAGGGTTAGGTGGACATCATAGATGACATCTTGACAGCAGGGGGAAAGCGGCCCGAAGGTCTTTTAGCTTCTTTCAACTCCTCCCTTAAAGGCTCAAGTTTTTCCATCCGGTTCCATTGTCACCACCTTTTGTAAGCAGGAACAAACTTGAGCGTCCTTGGCCTTTTGTTATTCTAACATTGATGTATAATTAAAGGGCCTGCAAAGGCTGTGCTAAATAATTGATACTACAGCGAAGATGCCGTGGCATTCTGAACCTTATTGTACTCCGTACCGTTACTTGCTTTGGAGATAAAAGATTTACCGGTTTGCTTTCCTCCTGGTCTGCGTCGTTCATCCTGACGTGACTTAAAGTGGGACGTTGCATTACTTCATTTAATTTGGCCACAGGCCTTTTTTGGGGAAAAAAAAACACTTTAGGCTTTAAAGCAGCCACAACAAATGCTGAACTTTAGTCAAGTTGTAGAGTGTGACCAATTTGTATCAGTTAACTGACTGAGTCTTGCTCTGGGTTTTTTTGAAAAAAAGAAACCCACCTCCAGCACCGACGTTCTCATTAACTCTTTGTGATCAATACAGATTCCCCTCTCCTTAAGTGCTTCTAGTTAGCTTTCGGGCCTCATATCCTGAGGCGAGGGTGTATTGATCTGTCCAACTGATTGGAAGTTTCCCCTCAGGAGGTGAAGGATGGCACTGGAACGAGTAAGACTTGGCAAGAGGGGAGTCTTCAAGACTGGATCAGCTTTCCCCCTTCACCCCCACTTCCTTCACCACACCTGTTACATCTAGCAGGGGGGAGAAAAAGAAAAAAACACGCCACCAATCTGTGCAGATGGGTCGAGTGTGTGTGTGTGTGTGAGTGAGACGGAGTGGAAACGGCTGTTTGTGTGCTCAGGAGAGCAAATGGCTGAGAGGCATACCAAATGAGAAATGTGTTACATAGGGTTTACGGTGACGGCGTGTGCCTAACCGCATCTGGCCCTCATGGATGGATGTTCAGCAGGAGGCAGATTCCAGGTTATGGAGCGATGCGACCGTCAGTCTTTGTGATCAGGTTGACGGAACCTATAACCACTGCTCATCCTAATGTGCGCGCTCACTCATACACGTCAGCGTACGGACACATACGCGTTCACACCATTAAACCGCCAGCCAGGGAGGCGCGTGTATACGATGCGAGGCGGTGGCATTTAATCCATAAGGCTGACAGGCTGAACGGACGGAGAAACGCAATGCTCTCCGCAGAAATACACCAACACTAACTTTCCCCCTGTTTTTCCAGCACTCCTTTGGCCACTTTAACTCTCTCAGGGAGAAGGGTAAAATATTGTTTGGGTTTGAAGACATTCCCTACGCATGTAGGCCTGTGAAAGATTGACCATGTGCGCAGCCTCCGGCTACCCCCTTCTGTAAACCGATACGTGTGTGTGTGTGTGTGTGTGGTGTCACAGTCGGATACACAGCAGCTGTAGAGGCGGCTGAGAAGAGGGGAAATGGGAACGGCCAGCACAGTAGACAGAGCCCAGATAGACCTGTCAGCTCCGTGACACCCGCCCATGCCTCACACTCCGGTCCACCATGAGAGCAGGGGAGTGGGGGCAGCAAGGCTGGGCACAGGTAGAGTGGCTAAGCAAAGGGCTGAGATGGAGTTCTGAGCGGGGGGAAAGACTAAAGCTGTGTTTGTTTTAGAGGACGTTGGAAGATATGTACAAAAGGGGATTGAAGAAAAAATCTTTTAAAAAACATTATTTCTGGTCTTTGATTATTTGCTACATAACAGCGATTGTAAATAAAGTATTATATTAATGATACATTTTTGTTACAGTAAAAAGAAAACACAGAAATATTCACTTTTTTCCACCTTATGAATCATGATTATAATTATTCCTTTTTTTTTCTTTGCTCATATTCTTTCTTTTCAGTCCTACAGTCGGACGTATGAATGAACTTGACCCCCGAAATGTAAACATGCGAAGGCACTTTCAACCAACCAAAAACACACAACACAACTCGACATGACACTGGCCTGTTGCGAGTTTGTGCCTGCGGTATTTTGCGAGGATAGATGGAGCAAATCAATTTGAAACGTAAGCTGGTTGGAGCCTGCTTTGTTTGCTCGTCCAGCAGCCCGGTTTCCCATCAGCCGGAGCTCACGAGAAGGGCTATCGTATAACCGTATATACCCGTGAGATCGAATTCCTTTGCTGACTCCTGATGGTATAAGGTTCTGGAGCTTGATTGGGCTTTAAGAGAACAGTCTTGTTGGCAAAACTTCCCAAAAGTCGCAGTCTTTGTCCAAATCCGAGCACCGTGTTCTACAACACTCCGGCTCTTTGGAAGAACGATGACTTGCGCTGACGTTGCGCTGAGGGTGAGAGAGCTTCATTTTGCTCTCGCCCGATCGTCCGCATGCCCTCCGGCATAACCAGTTGAGATGTCATCAGCTTCTTTTTGCCTGTCTGCTTCAAAACTGACATGTGAATCACCCACTCGGCAGCTGTTGAATTTACAGCCATGAAATGGTGTGGATTGTTGGCCTCTGGAGGCCCTGGAGCGCAGAGCTTGGCAGCGCTTGTGGACGGCCTTCAATAGACTGATGTACACCTTTTCTGACCTCCTCTAATGACCGAATTTACTGCACTACAACAGAAGAGTTGAACATTTTCTTGGTGTTTTCTTTCGTTCAAACATCTCTTTTCCTCATATGATCTTTTTTTGTTGTTGTTGTTGCTATCGTGTACACTTTTGTTTCTTTATCACACACTTCCTCATTACTGAATGTGTCTATTCAAAATGGCATCCACTTGTTTTTGATAAATAATTCCTCGAGGGAGGGGGTTGTTCGTGGGGCCCGTAAATGAGAGCATGACTGCAGTTATGATTTAAGAACAGCGGCTGCAGCAGAAAGTATCGGAGCGAGGAGTAAAGCTTGAGTTGAGAACTGAGGGGAAAAAAAAAAGATTCTAATAGGATCCACAACTTTGACGGTAATTAGTGTTGCAGCAACCAACCGGCAGTGAGGTCAGCTTTTGCTCCGCAGGTTTTTTTATTTTATGTTTTTTTTTTTTTTTCTTGTTTGGCACCTGTACTTTTCCTTCAGGGTGTGGTATGGAAGTGGGGGGGGGGGCAGCGAATGTTAAGCGTGTGCAGTTTGTTTATGTAAAACGCACTTTAGACAAATTTCCATCCATTTATCTGCTGTTGCTGATTGCACATGTAAAGGAGGCGGACGATCGTCTGTGGGCTTTTCGTGCAGGCAGAAAAATCCTATCCGTTTGATCGCGCTGGCAAAAATATGGGCAGCACAACAGAATCTCATTTCTTGTGTCAGCTTTTCTTCCGCGCGGCGATATTCCCATGGGAACGCATTTCTGCTGCGCAAATCACAGACAGATCAGTGCGGGCCGTTTCTTATCTGGACATGAAAGGTGTGGAGATGGAAGAGGGAGGAAAGAAGGAGAAAGGGGGGGGGGGGGGGGGGGGGGGGGGGGGGGAGGAAGGGCTCCCCTGGGTTTGATAATACCTGAATTTCACTTGCCAGCCACTTGAATCGAGCCCATCATGATTTCATGAGCAGGCATTGTAGTCGTCTGTTTGGCAGGCACAGATACGCCCTCAGCTCGGCCGTTTTCCCTCAGATAGACTCGACGCATTCGGGGGTTTTATTGTTTACGCGAGCGCCGCAGCCTGGGGAATGATTAGGTTTGACGGGGTTCTGTTATGTGCTCGTGGTGGACACGTTGTCTTGGTTTGATCCCGTTCTGGTTCATGTCTACCGCTGCAGGTGCGAGCGTCCTAATAAAGCCGTGGCGTGGGTTGATTGAGCCGAATGGCGGTAGGATTTGATTGGCAGAGCCGGGCCAGGCAAACGCAATCTGGACAGGCCCTTTCCTCCTAAAGCCCCACAGCTCCCACGCCGGCCCTCGCATTCACACCGACTGATCCACGAGCAGTGTGCCGCTCCCCTCTGACTGATGTGTATTATCTGGTTGAGGAGGGGGACCCATTACGACTCCTCCGTCCCGGCGGAGACATTGTGCTGCCCGCCATGCTCCCCCTTGTCCTTCAGTAGTGTCCAGAGATGACAGTGGATAAACAATGGAAACAAACAGTCACTCCCACCAGCATTGATCCGGCTCCCGGACCCCTCCCTGCTTTCACCGCCAATGCCACATTGATTCCACCTACACTCAATTTATATAAAAGCAACCCCCCACCCTCACCCCCACGCACACACGCCTCCCCTTTTCTACCCGGACTGACAAAAAATGATAAATTGCCGACCCTTTCCTGTTGCCGCCGCCACCTCCCTCCGCCTCATGCTGGATGTCCGAGGCGCTACAAGCCTCTAAGCCTCAGAAATCCAAAGGTGTGAGCCCCTCTTTCTCTGAAGGTGGGCTTTTTTCCTTCTCTTTTCTCGGCCGAAGAAGCCTAGGGGTCCACCCTTTAATTCCAAACGTAAACATGTCCCCTGCAGGGTATCCATAATTCATTATGTCTAATAATTTAGAAAAGAAATTAAAGGAATCATAATGTATTTCATCCCGTGCACCATGGGACCCGCCCCCGCTGCCTAATAGTCTGTCATGTCACTCAAAGGTGAAGCCATGTGCACAGTCTGCGAAGTGAGGGAAATTATTTCTTTCCATTCGCTTTAATCAGTCAATTCGCTTGTTATGTGATCATTATCTGGATAATTTGTCCACTGTGAATCAAATCAATTAGATGGCCGTTCATTCTGACATCGCTCTGCGTGCAACAATAGTGCCACTGTCCATCTTAAATGAGTTTCAGTTTTAATGGTGTTTTTTTTTTTTTTTTTTTGCTTTTGCTGCACACATACAGCATCCCCATGCCTGGAAATGGGGCACAGGATGTCCATAGATGGATATACTGTGGCAGCAAGCTGCCTGTGGTTGGAAGTGAGAAGGAAGGTTTGAGTGCTCGTCTGTGAAGCTGATCAGGGCTATTGACAGAGTGATCGGTTCTGCTTTGGGATCCTCGAATCCAGACATTCACTCCGTCTCCAGCAGCTCATGCATTCTTATTCAAGTCCATTTTTACTCTTCCAGATGCTCTCCGATCTCTCTGTTCTTCTGCCTCCTTTGAAGATCTAAGGCAGACCGCAGGTTTTGGAACCTTTCAAAGATTGGAAGAACTCGGCTTTCCGATGTATATTTCATCCTCCACATTTCCTTTTTTCCTAGATGCATATCTTGCCTCTAATCATCCTGGTATAATATGAATGTGCTTGGATGGCATCATGCCCGTGGCTGCTCAGACTCTCTACCCTGAACTGTGACATCGGCATTGAAGGACTTTGACTAGATCCCCTAAATGGAAGTCGGAGTGGGATCTTTCTGTGGCCTTTGTTGACATGATAATACCGCTATGGTGCACAGAGTTTTTGATCTAATTACTGTAGCGTGCACTTTTGCTGCCTTTCTGTTGTGTTTATAATTGCTCTCAGGACAAGGCTGCCCTCCCTCGTCAATTTCCGAGGAACATTCTTTCAGTCTTTGTCCCATTACTGTGTCAAAGAATAACATTGCAATCATTTCAATTACGACAGCGCTGGGATCACCAACTTCGAGTAGGGCCTTGAGATGTAATTGGAGGGGGCCGGGGTGAGCCGAGGAAGGGCATTTCTCCTCTGTGAAATTGCCTCCGTCTTGGGGACGGTAAATTGAGTTGCTGAAAAATGATGCGATAATTCAGCCACATGGTTTGCTGGGATAAATTGCCTGAAAGTCACTTTCTGGAGAATTAGGAGGCAAAACTACATTTCCCTGCCGAGTCCGCTGTCCTTCACGCAGCGGCACGAAATGAATTGATGAGACGGAGAGGGAGGCAGAGTGTCGGCGTGGATGTTTGCTGCTGAAATGAACCCGCCTGCGTGCGCATTCAGATTGGCTGAGGGGTGGGAGGCAGAAGCCCGGGCGAGGACATGGCGGCTTTTTCCACGCCGTCTCACAGCCTAAGCCTTTAATCGCTGCTCCCACAATGAGCGAGCCAAATGGAATTCAGATTTCAGATTGATTGATTCCGTATTGGTGATTGCCAAGGCTGGCTTAAGACGGGGGAGAAAAAACTGTGACAGTGGCTTTTAGATGTAACCTCTTTAAGAAGAACCGGCCCTGCTCCTCTCATGTGCCTGTTTGTCGCCTCAGATGTGCTTCAAAAGAAATGCGAAAATTCTCGCTTTTTGAAGTTTAATCTCCTTTTAGAAAGGGTAGGAGGCTGAATGCAAATGTGGAAATTAGCTCTTGCTTTCCTTCTGGCTGGTTGGGGTCGGAGCTTGTAGCTGCGAACGGTCGGCACCTCTGAACGCTCGCCGCCTTTAGTCTTGGAAACGAGCGAAAGCCACAATCTGAAGGCAGAGCAGGGAGAAAAGATGGATGGGGTTTTAGCCTCCCTTACGCGTTGTCGGAACTGCTCTGTAGTCACTAATGTGTCTCATTTGTTAATCCCTTTGAGACATCTTCCAGCAACAGAGCAGCTATAAGCACATTTGGTGCTGTTTGCAGTGTCGAGATTAACAGGATTACAGTTCGGAGATTACATTTGTGTCTTTCCTCCCCATTTAACCTTGACCCCTTGCTCCACCAAACCATCTCGTGTAGTCATACTTGACTTGATTTGGCTTTTGTCAAGTCTGCGTGCTTGCGGGGGGAAAAAAGGAGCTCGTGGACACCGTTAGGGGGGATAAATACAAACAAGTAGACCTTTTAATGAGTCTCTCGGGCCTCTCTGTGGTCGAGCCCCTTTGGTTGGTCTACATCAATACACAGACCAAGACAGAGAAGTGACAACAGCAGCAGCCATTTGATGAGTGTCCTATGGATTATTGCTCTTCCTTCCCTACAGTTTCCATGCCTCTGAACACGACGCATCTCCTGTGTTACCATGGAGAATGTGTGGTTGCCAAGGCCTGTGGCGACAGGGTCATCGTTTATTTCTGTCAGTCAGCAGCGAGGGGGACAGATCGGAGAGGGGAGCAGCGGGCGGGGGGGCCCTGTTGGGTCCTGAGGGGCCGCGAGGGCTCCAGCTATCCTTTTTAAAGTTTATTTGTCCAAGGGAGCACCTACGGGCAAGACTGACTTTGCTTGATGGTGTTAATATACTGACCCTCCTCACGAATCCCTGGGCCACTTCTTCTCACTTTAAACAAAGTGGGGGGTGGGGGAGCGAGGTGAGGCGGGGAACAGGAGGTGTGAGGAGGCTGCATACGGCCAACCGCAGTGCTGTTTATCCCCAGAGTTGATACAGCTGAGGACCAGCCTCCGTTTCCCTGGCCTCTCCTCATCTCTCGTTAATGTAGCAGGATGGTTCTGGCCGGCTGCCCGAGCCGTAAAGCCAGCAGGTCTGAGTGACCACCCACCCCGAAGAGAAGCATTAGCCTGTCCTCCTCGCCATCACCTGCTATTGTTTATGTCTCCCATTCATTCTCTCGCCATTATTCAGCTGCTGTGAAATAACGAGGAGAATATTTTAATTGAGGTTTTGAAAGCCTGAAGATTGATGGCAGCCCTTTGGGCTGTTTCTTTTGGTCTTTACTCGCCCCACAATCTGATTTGATTCCTAAGCTTTTTCCGCAGCCTGTCCTTTCTCGTCTCTCTTTCCTCTCAGTCCTTTCATTTTGCAGCTTTTCTTTTCTTTTTCTTTTTTTTGTTCCCTCTCCCCGGTCTGCCTGCCACCTCTATTTTGGGAAAATTCACGTCCACGTGTGCAATTACATAGCTCATTTTCAGTCGGAGCTCCTTCCATCACCGAGAATGAAAAAGGTTGTCCAGCGAATACGTCTTCATCTGTCCTCTTCTCGTTTATGCATGATTTAAGACTTTGGCATCTTCGGCCATCTGAAACACTCCCTCCTCTCTACCAACCTCTTGGCTGTTCCTTTCCTTCCTGGTGTGACTGGTGGCTAAAACACTTGCTTGCTTCTGCAAAAAAAAAAAAAAGAAGTGTTCCTGTTTCCTTCCCTATGTGCATTTCCGTACCAATTATTTTTAGGAGATGAGAAGTGGCCATGGCTTCTGCTGAGGTATTTGTAGCATAGCGAGTGGAAGGTTTGGTGAGATGGGCGTAGAGACGTGAGATCCATTAGCCTGTATTCTGTTCACTCAGCACTGCATCCACTTCTTTGTCTAATGTATTATAATCTGTTTAGAGCCTGATATCCATGCCTCACTCTCAAGGCCTTTAGGTTTCCTTTTATTCACCCCTGTGGCTCTCAGTCCCCCACCCCCCACCCCCGAGGCTGACACCCTCCTTCCCTCACACCGTCGTCCTTCCGTCTCGCAGTTGAAGGTCTCGGGCTGAAGGTCAGCATCGGGAGGCGGTCATCTCTGCTGCGAGACGGGCAGGACGCTGGGCTTTGTGAGCTCCTGCTCTGTGTGTGTTTTGTCACCATTAAGCCTCCCAAGTCATGTCAGCGGGGTCATTAGAGCCACAGCAGAGCTCATTGTGTCCCCGCAGACGTTTGCCAAAGATAGCATTTCTCAGGTCGAAGTACTTATTAACAGAAACAAATACAAGGACCAGGGCAGTTCGATGATGCATTGATAGCTCCATTATACCTGCATCCTGATTGTTTTTCTAGGCAAACAGACGGCTCTTAAAGATAAAAATGTTATTAGTAAATTAGTTGTTTTTTTTTTTCTCTGCTGAGGATTATTTTAGGAGTTGTTTTTTTTTTTAAATAAAGCTGTGGCGTCAAAACTTGACTTTACCAAAAGGAGATTACTCATAACGTTTTATTATCCCCTATCATGGCGTCCGTATCGTTTTTATTTTTATTTTTTTGTCGAAGTGGTTTCACAAGTTCTTTGCCAAAGAAGTCTGAACAATTTTTGTAAAAAACACAGCTTGTGCGGCGTGTTCAAAGTTGTCACCGTTGTCGCGCCTTCTGCCTCCCTGTTTCTAGCAGGAGTCACTTCCTGTGGATAATCGTACTTTGATATGCCGTTGCACGAACCCAGGCTGAAATGAACAAACAGGGTGCCCGGGGGATCACGAAGCGGCCGGGGCTGTTGTTTTTTTTTTTGTCTGCTCCTCTGTGATACATTCTTGGAACGCCCACCGTTTTTTCACGGCCTGTCTTTGCATTACTCTTTGCATCCCTGTGAAGAGCAAAGTTGGACATGGCTCAGAGAAAAAGCAGTGCCGCTCGTGCTACGGCACTCGCGGGAAGATTTAAGGCGTACTTAATCTTGGCTTGGAGGATGGAGGGTGCAGAGATATTTGCCAGGATGATGGCCTTGATTATTTTAAAGGAATACTCTGAGTCTGGGTTTTTTTTCCTTTCGTTTCACACTGTGTCTACATGAGTGATCACTTCAGTAATCAGAGGATTATCTTTAACAAATTCTCTTATGCTGAGGGTATCATGGCCACTCTTGCCTTTTAATGCTTTCCCACCTTTAATTAAACCTTGGTTTATAGTGCGGGTAGTAAATCTCTGAATGGCATTAATACAACAGTTTTATGTCCATTTGTGTCGGAGTCTTGATGAATTTGGTGGTCAGTGTTAAATGCCTTTGTGTTGAGAGGGATTATTCTCTAATGGGGAGCCAAAGGCTTTAAAACGGAACCCGTGCGTAGGGATGGCTCACCAGCCTAATGGTCAGAGGATTTCCATGCAAAGGTAATGATGCCGCCTCATTTCGTGCACCAGCACTCTAAATGGAGAAAAGATGTTTGTGTAAGTGCCTGGATCGCACCCTTCTCATGTTGTGTCCAGGTCCCTTTCACACTTGGCTTGATGGAGACAGACTAAAGGGCCGGGACATTACATTAGGTTTCCAGAGGTCGCGCTTTCGCACACTGATTGTGCTGAGGGATATTCTCGGAGCGGAAAGGGGTCCTATTGTTCTGCGTTTGCATTTCCTTCCGTCAGCTTTTTTTTTCTTTTTCGGTCTCGTCGCTGTGAAGGGTTTTGGGGAAATGAAAGGCGAGAATACCTGTGGGCGACGGCTTGTCGTCGCACTGTTCTTCCCGACTGAATCAGAAATCGGCTCGTCTCACAGCTTTGTTATCACATATACTCTGCCTTTTGGTTGTGAGGAGGCTGCTCTAGTAAGTGTTTTTCTTTCTTTTTTTTTTTCTTTTTTAAATGCGAGTTTAGATTGCAGAGGCAGAGGTTAGGTGTGTGTGTGTGTAGGGGGAAACTGGCAGCTCTTGCTTTGAGTAGGTTACTGCACAGACTGCCTCATTGCGAGCGTTTGGATTGTTAGCAGCAGTTTACACAATCTCCCACATACTGCTTAACTCTGAGCACGTCAGATGAATCCAGGCTGCTGTCTTTTCCATAGGAGCTGATGTCACGCTGTTGCATTTTAACGCGGCTTTTCTCTCTCTCTCTTCCTGTTTTGGCAGGTCAGGATGTTTGATTCGGAGCAGCGGCTGTGCTGAGATGACCTGTGTGGCGGCAGCCCCCTCAAGGAGACTGTTGCTCCATCAAAGCGCCGGGGCCCAGTCTGGCCTGGATACGGTTGAGGGGTTTGCGTGATGGACAGGTGATGGGTTCTTCCATCATCTTTCTTCTTCAGTGACTCGGCCCCCCCCCCCCCCCCCCCCGCCCCTCCTCTGAGACACGAGCGTGTGCCAGCGGTCCAAGGCCCCCCACTTCTCTGCCATGGTGACATAAGCGGCGCTGCATCATGAGGGAGCGCCAACACGACCGTCGCCTTTCTGTCTTCAGTAGCCGCCGCGGCCGCTACGTGGGCGCTGTTTTTTGCGCTTAGCTCCACAAAAACGGTGACTTTGTGAATAATTCCTACTTGCTTTTTTCCCCAACTGCGCCGAGAGAGACCCCCCCCCCCCCCCCCCCAAGGCGTGTTGTTGGGCCGGCGGGGCGGAGCGGCGCGGCGTGAGACCATGCTTGGATGCGTGACGCACCTCCGTCGGCTGGTCCGCCTCCTCCCGCTGCAGACCTCCCTGCTGCTCCTCTTCCTCTTCTGCACCGTCAGCGTCTTCATCTTCTCCTACTTCCTCTATGGCGTCAAGCGGGAGCCCGAGCCTCCGGGAGGGGGCGTGTCCGGAGCCGAGGGGGCGTCGGCCGACTCCTATGACCCGCGGGTCACTCCCTCCCGGCTGCTGCCCCTGCGCGGCGTCTCGGGAGGCCCGGGCTTGGATCCCTCGGGGGCCAGGACAGATCCTGTGGTTCTGGTGTTTGTGGAGAGCCAGTATTCTCAGCTGGGGCAGGAGATTGTGGCCATCTTGGAGTCTGGCCGGTTCAAGTACCGGACGGAGATCTCCCCCGGTAAAGGAGACATGCCCACGCTGACGGACAAAGAGAGGGGGCGTTTCACACTCGTAATTTATGAGAACATTCTCAAGTATGTCAACTTGGACGCCTGGAACAGGGAGCTGCTGGACAAATACTGCGTGGAGTATGGAGTGGGCATCATTGGCTTCTTCAAGGTTAGGACAACGCCACACTCCCTGTGCCGGCCTCCCTCCCTCCTCTCACTCGCACCTTCTGCCCTGTCCATCTGGCTCCCCCGTCTCTAAGGAGATGGGATTTACAGAGCTGGAAACACATGCACGAGTTTAATGTCACTCTGTACCTCTGCTCTTATCTTTCTCTCTATTCCTTTTTATGTCTGTTTTCTTTTGTTCTTCAATCTGGCTTCCTTAACTCTTCTTCTTCAGTCTTTTATTCCCCTTTTTTTTTGGGGGGGGGGCTTCCTGTGCTTTTGTCTTAGTGTCTCTGGTTTTTCAGTCATCCACCACTTTCTCACATTCTATCTCCTATTCCTCCTCTCCTTCTCCCTGCCAGTAATCCCTCAAGGCCCTGCTTGCCCAAGGCCAGTTTTCAGGTCTTATGGTTTTAATCACCCTATCTCAACCATGGAGAGAGTGTGGAAGCCTGGATGGTGCTGCAGGGTGGTGTAGATGAAGGTTAGCCTGGTGGGATTTACTACCTATTGAGACAGGAGGAAGGAGAACCAGGATGTGCATCCCAATGATTCCTGTTACACAGCGGCACTGCTGTGCTTCTAGAACTTTTTGCAGCTCAAAAACCCCTACAGTTATCTGTATCCGCATATGATGCACTTTATGTTGGCTCCTGAGTTAGAATATATTTTTCAGATCATTTCTGATCTTGATTATTTTAAATGTTTTCTCAGGCACATGGCTGGGTAAGAGCTTATTAACATCCAGAATCAAAGGTGGTTTATCAGACATTCTTATCTAAACAGACTTTGGGTCAAATCCATCTGTGTTGCTCGCAGAATGATCGGTTGAATGATCACTTCTGAACTTGAAGCAATTTGAATCAAATCTAGCGATGTCTTTCAGAAGTCCACAGCTGTGACAGATGTGTTAGTGTTTCCAAAAAGGGTTTAAGAGACTCCAGCTGTAAGATGCAGTCACTTTTCTTCTGCCCCATTTCTATAATTGACTTGTACAATCTTTATGTAACATTAACCCCTCAACGCCCGTCTACATCTGTTTGTGTTTCTGCCGCTAGTTATTTCATAAAGCTTTATTACCGAGTCAGATCTCTGGCTGTTCAAACTACTGTAAGATAAATGTAGAGGATGAATAATTCTTTGCATGCAGAGAATAAAAAGCATAGAGTGAATATACAGGCAGAGTTTTTTTAATAATGCGGAAAAAATGTGCTTTTTATTCTACAGACAGAGTGGTTTATTGGTTGTATTCAAAGACCAGAATAATGTAATTTAAATGAAATTGGTTTGTTTTAGCAGTTATTTCCATAACCACAGCAGAGAGACTGGAACCAGTGTGAAAGTAAAGCCAAAATTGAAGCTGTGGTTTGAGGGAGGGGGGCGGGGAAAGAATGGTGGATACTTTCAAGCTGTTAAATATTGTTGGAAAAAAAAAACATTCAACATCTTTCAGGCTGTAATTTGCAACATCTCAGTGGATAAACACCAGTCATTTGGTGGCTTCTCGCAATCCGTCCCCGCACTCCCTTTACGACGCTGTCGCCACACAAGGTGGTAAAAGTCTGTGTGCTGAGGTGCGCAGAAGAAAAAGCGAGAATTGGAGAACAACAAGCTTGGTTGGAGATGCTGCAACGAGTCCTCGCTGAACCCTCGGTCTCTGCAGGAGTTTTTTTCTCATGCGGCCCAAAGTCGTAGCATAGCATATTGAGCGTAGCGGGTAGGAGCTGCGTCATGCCTTCACATTTGAGTAGACCTGACATTCCTTATTTCACACATGACTGGAGAAATTGGAGGATTATATCCAGTACATTACAGTATTCATCACTGTGCTGTATGATGAATCTGTGTCCTTTCTCTGTGTTGATTAGGCCAATGAAAACAGTCTGCTCAGTGCACAGCTCAAAGGCTTCCCCCTCTTTCTTCACTCCAATTTGGGTCTGAAGGACTGCACTGTCAACCCCAAGTCCCCACTTCTCTTCATCACTCGAGCCGGGCAGCCCCTGCCAGGTTCTCTGCCGGGCGATGACTGGACAGTGTTTCAGTCCAACCACTCAACATACGAGCCCGTGTTGCTGGCCAAGACCCAGTCGGCTGAGAGTGTGGCGTCCGTGGGGCAGAACGCTGCTATGCTGCCCTCAGTGGTGCAGGACCTGGGGCTTCACGATGGTATCCAGAGGGTCCTGTTTGGCAACAATCTGGGCTTTTGGCTGCACAAGCTGGTGTTTGTGGACGCGGTGGCCTTCCTCACCGGGAAGAGGCTCTCATTATCCCTGGAGCGTTACATCCTGGTGGATATCGATGACATCTTTGTGGGCAAAGAGGGCACCCGAATGAAGGTGCCTGATGTAAAGGTGAGTCTGTGTATGTGAAGCCAGTCCTCGGCTCCTCGGCTAATGTTTTCAGTTGCCTTCTCCTATGATACACATACATATATTTAGAAAAGAAATCGCCCTCATACTTGATGTGTGCCATTCTCTCTGCCAATCTTCTTCTCGCTCCTCTTCTCCGTTTGAATGCATTCGTCCCAGTAGGCTGCTCAAAGCTGACAGGCCCCACCGCTCACTCTGTCACCGAAACTCCACCACCATGAATATTTCAGGGGCCCGGAGACATACAAAGAATGTTGAAAAGCTGCTTGCTCGGGTCCCCTTAGAGCAGAACAGACTCTCTTAACATGTGGCAGCACAGGGTATTAGAAGGGGAGAAGAAAAAGTTATGGAAGAGACATCAAGGCCTCCTCGCTGGCAGTTCAACAGCCAGCTTTAAGGAACAAATCACACATGAGAAATGTGAGAGTGAGGGCTGGTGGGTGGGTGGGTGCGTGCGTTTGTGTGCGAGTGCAGGGAGTCTCATTCAGTCATGGAGATCAAATGAAACAAACAACCCGAATCAGAGGAGAGGAGCAAAAATATCAAATGGAATGAAGGCGAGGAGGGAGGCGGCTGGGAGTGGATGCTGGATGTTTACGGAGAGAACCTTGCCGGGTGAAAGATGCACGTGGGCACGCGTCAGCCCGTGTGTTCGCACTCTGTCATTATGCCGTCCCACACCCATTTCAGAGCAGCATCTTCTGACTCACTGTTCTCCCCTCGCGCCGTTCCAGGCCCTGCTGGAGACGCAGAGGGAGCTGCGCACCCATGTGCCCAACTTCACCTTCAATCTGGGCTTCTCAGGGAAATTCTTTCACGCCGGTAAGACGCTGCCTCATACAAGCGGACCCACCAAACTGATAGAGAGAGATCACTTTCAAGTCATTCAAGTTCATTGAGCCCGTCTTATTGTCTCCCATACCCTGACTGTATCACTCATTTTTCACATGCTTCTCTCTAATACTTGAACTTTTTCCCCCACTGCTTCGCTGTTTCATTTCCTCTCTTTGTCACTGTTTCCATTTAAACTTGGCCTCTTCTCGGCCTTTCTCCATTTTTATCTTTTCAATTTCCTCTA